>JAODUP010001152.1:27500-30000 GCA_025642065.1 Paralvinella palmiformis | reverse complement strand
GAGGTCGAAACTTTTCCAGAGATTAATTTCTCGGGTCACAACATCGTAGGTGGCTGACCACGTTAAATGGCGCTGCCGTCTCCACTGAATTATTTAAAAAGGGGGGGGCGTTAAAAAACCCTGAGGACGTAAAACACTCTGGCAGTGACCAGCATCAGGGTATTTCGGCTCCATCTTTCCATACTGCTCCCCTGTGAGTGGTGGGGGAGGAGTTTCTCAACCACTCCAACATTGAGGCTGTGCCGATTAAACGACAGCCTGGGAATTCTCCCCGAACAACAAAGCCAAAATTCGTTGTTCTTAACAACACATTGAACACCGAGTTATTTTAATAAATACCTTAGCTAGTCCTCATATGAGTCATTGAGTGACAAATTGATGATGCCTCACGCATACGGCGAAGAGGCGACTTCCATTGGAAATGCGAATAGTAGATTAAATGAACTGCTTTGACAAGTGTCAGCGGATTCTAATCCGGACCCGTCGTTCAAAGCCCTATTTAGTTATTTGCGATAGAATGGCTTTATATAACGTTCCGTATGATATAAGCACCTGTGAGATATATATATATTATTTGTTCAAGGTAAATGGACAACTTCACGGAATTATACATTCATCTTTCCCATATGTGTGTTTGTGTGTGCGTGTATGTATGTGTTTGTTTATTTGTGTGTGTGTGTGTGAGTGTGTGTGTGTGTGTGTGTATGTGTGTGTAAAATGAATGCATATTCATATCATATATATCCCATTCAACATGTATTTCATTTCTTCATGTATGAATTGTTTTCAGTTGTAAATTTGAAGAATCACAGCTGGCTTGGATGCAGTGATTTGAGCTTAGGATGAAGACCAGTATCATCAACTTTTGAAGTGTCTATTGTCCCATTGGCTATCATTACTAATGCCGACCGGTGAGAGGTGATGGAAACCGCATTCAGTTTTCCGTTGGGTTTGATCAACACGTTAATTATTATTGTCTGCCCTAGCCTCATCTTTCTATTCTTTTCTGAACTGTTTCCTCTTCAACCCAAGCCTCCCCGAGCATCGCACACATTAGTATATCTAAGTAGTGAAATCTGTTATTATAAAATCTAGATATTCAACCAACCTAGACATTTGTTTTGCTTTATTGAAGAAACTAAAAAATATTCAGATAAAATATATCAAATACTATTTCTACAACTTGCTTAATTTATTTACAATATTTAGTATTTATTTTAATGTATTAAACAATTCATCTCGTTTCGGTAAATTATTCATTTTCTTGTTCTTAATCTGAAAATGGTATATTCTTTCATTCAATTGATTAATCCGTGTACAACTACAGTAAATTTGGCAATAATGAGTTCACAATTTGTACAAGATCATTGCTGGCAGCTCTAGCTAAGTTGAGATGAATATTTAGCCTCGGTGTTGGTCACACCTAGGATATTTGTCCTATGGATAACACCTTAGATACATACATTTCACAAACACTGGTATGAGCCTGATTTGAACTAGCAACTTGAAGTGTTGTGGCCCAATACCTTAACCGCTGCACCACCAGAAGGCACAGTGACAGTTCTAGTAATATTTTAAAAGGATAAGCAAATATTCTATATAATAATTATACCTGCATGGTTCATGTGTACAAATGTCATATTACGTGACAATCAGCCAGAGCCATTGTCGGTCGTTATTGTTCGAAAACGCTGATTACTATAGGAAATATTTTGGAAATAAATTCGAGAGAAGTTACCGTTTGAGAAGGTTCGACCATTTTAGATAATGTATGCATTTTCTTACTGATAACAAAGCCATCGTTAAGTGTTGCCATTCTATTAATTTTGAATTAAGCCCCTTTTAAGAAGTGGAGTAAGTCAACAACTTAACAGACCTGAACGTGAAAATTAATTTTGACGTAGCAGAGTAATTACTGAAATATAAAAACATGGTTATATACATGTAAAGAGCATATAGTACATATTTATTTTCCTAGCAATGCTAAATCAGTAAATACAATTTGTTTTTCATATATATAGTAACACATGCGTAGCGTTTCCCCACGAGCATACAGCAACAGGTACTTGCTTTTCTCTGTGCACTGTGGTTGATGTCAGTCAGAAATGTGACTTAAATATTCCACAAGGATTAGCTGAGGTTTACGGAAAAATGGTTGTTAGCGGTAAACACGTTCATATCCGATACACGTGCATTATCGTAGTCGACGGCTTACCGTTATAATTGTCGAATAAAATTAAAGTGTAAAATTGACAGTTTTAGAGTGCTGTGAATTCACTGAGATGAATTAACAATAATTTGAATGCATTAGACGGGGGGGGGGCTTACAAGACCGCCCACTGGTTCCTCTAATGACATTATCATTTTTTGCCACAGGTTTAACTGGAAGAATAATGCTGTAAACACGGATAATGTCCTGTGAAGTTTCTATTTATTCAGCGTGTCTACGCTAACACAGAGAAACATAAATGGCCATTAAAGAGGCACATTTACGAGCAGA
>JAODUP010001152.1:0-25000 GCA_025642065.1 Paralvinella palmiformis | reverse complement strand
AAGGACAGCCAGCCCAGTTAGTTAATAGTATCATGTAGGCAATTTACGCCAAAACCATTAAGCGTTGCACTTGTAGACACTTAAAATGTTACTGGATCACAATTCGTCACTCTCTAAATCTAACTAAAACCCGGTTATATACACCATCGATAAGGAAATATTTCACATATAAAGTGAATACATAGTCCCCTTTTTCAGAATCTACATGACAGTACACAGAACTAATATGAAAATGTAACTTTTGACGCAACGACACATAACGCGTCATCACTCTCTAGTGTATCACAGCAAAGTCAGACCAGCTGTCAATAAAAATCAGATATCTACCTAATTGGTTCAAATTGCCTAATTATGTGACGCTTACGTATATAATCAATTTGCTATGTTTGGCTTAAGTAATGTCGTCTTTGTATATCTACCGTTTCTCGTGCTAGTTGTCTTAACAAAAGAATTACTACCAAACAAATATTATATCATCGACCTTGTAAACATATTTAAATGTAAACAAATGTTGTCGCTATAAACCTTTTGGAATATAAGTCTTCTCAACAGTCGATGGTGTACCTTATCATAAAGATATCAGTTTTATCGTGTACGAAGAAACGCCTTCCTTGGAATAATGATCTAGTTCACAAACTGAAAAGAGGTGCTGAAATTGAGCAGTTCTTACAAAATCCAACAGTTCGTAGTCGTTGAATAGTTGAAATATCCTCTTAATTGCAATCATTTTGTGGAATACATTTAAACCAGCATGATTATTATGATATGTGTTCTTTATTATATCAGTATTTGGGAATATCTTGCAGAAAACAGCTAACTAACCTTTACGCTGAGTGGCTGACTGACCGAGTAACGCACACACTCACTCACTCACTCTCTCAATAACTAGCATACCCACCCACTTTGATTCCAAATTATACCAAAATATTCATTATTCAGTACAGAATGAACAACACATTATTTTTATACATAGCAGGACAAACACGTAGATTACAATTATTCTGGCCTAGTATCTACACTTGGTAATGATGGTGACAACAGGAGAACAGGTTTGCTCATTGAGTGTGTTTCGTATTGCGAACAATAGATTATTAATGTGTCAGAATGTAAATCACTGCAGTAATTGAGCTCCTCGGACATAACTGATTTTATAACCCTTTAGCAAGAATAATTTGACTTTGGGTAAATATTAATATCCTTGATATCAATAGAAAATAAGCACATCAATATAACCAACACAATGTGAAATGGCTATTTGTACAAGACAGCTTAAGGAATTTAGAATCAGGTCATATCTTTGAACCCACATTCCTGCAAAGAGTTCCTAAACGAATGTGAGGTAAAGCTAAATCCAACAGTTTAGTACAGAAAAGCAGGAGGTATAGGATATAGCAATTTATATAGCATATTTTAAAATGGATAATGGACATTTTAACAGTCAACTTAGTTAAGTTAGCGTATGGGATATAAGATAAGGTATTTCTACTACTGCTTATACTGACTGTTTAAATGGACCTTCCTTGATATTAGCTACTGCCACGATATAGTAAGTGAAATATGCATTTTTTGTTTTTCTCCGTGGCACCACATTCTCAAGTCTGATGGGTTCTCAATTGTAATCGCCCAATACACACTCTATTGCTGCATTCTCTCAAGGGCAGTGCTTATAAAAATGGTAGTATTGAAGTAGTCCACTTGATTGTCAGTTTAAATTACACAATTGTTACAATTTTAAGTAGAGAGATAATGGATATCGTATTAACTGTTTCACACGATGTACGGGTTTCGTTGCCCAATGAGAATATACGGCATTTATTCATTTACTATTTCAGATATAATTAGGAACAAAGTAAAGAATTATATTGCTAAAAATACTCTTGAAGAATATAGCCTAAACTTCTATGTCTCTATAAATAACTATTTAATAATTGTTAGTCAAATGTTGGCTACTCAGATTAAATTAGCATGGACAGCCGACTCATCATTGCATGGGGTGTGATCACTAAGGTGTCTTCCACCTCAAACAATTCCCGTTATAATTCCCAGTCGTAATATTTAAAGTCAGTTGATGTAACTAATACACTTACTTCGTTGTTGCATGTTCTATGGATATTGTTTCCGATATTGTGTTATGATGAATATATTCTATGAAAAGATTAACATACGTTTGATTTGGTCCTATAAACTATCTTACCTTTACGTCTTACTTTAAACAGAACCTACATGCATCCACATTTGTTCAAAAAGGTTTGACAACCTTAAGTATTGTTAGCACGTCATTATTATGTCTTGATTAATAACAAGAATTTGCGCAAATTATTGGTGTGTCGAAAACAAAAGAAACTGCATTTTTGTTGGGATGCTGGAATCAATATTCTACTGGGTTGATTTATTTTTCATATCATTGCTCTTCAAGATCATCCCAGAATATAATTTATGTGCGACTTGTCTATGCCAACAATTTGTAATACTGTTTGTAATATTGCACATCCGTTTGTTATCGACAAATTTCAACTCTTTTATAATTCGTATTTATAGAAATTACGTTAAACAATCAATACATAAAAGTTAACAGTTTGTATATAAGTAGTATAGCCCGGTTATGAGTGTTAGGAATTCCGTAGTGTTGTTCCAAAAAAGAAAAGGGAACAATGTAAGTTGTCAACGAAATGATTCATCTAATAAACAAAAGCAAAGACCAGATTTATGTTTAGAAACATTCATTCCGAAAAAAAAGTGTATTGAAATTAATTATAAATACTTTAACTGAAGCAGCTGCATGGCGACGTAAAACATGTCGCGTTCTTGTTGTATCCATTACGGAACTTCTGCTTGTAAGTCCATTAAGACGCTATAATAATTATTAGTTTGTGCAGCTGCTTGTTATTTCCGTTAGTCTATTCAGACCTAAGGTCCTCTTGTTTAATTGGTTCAGTAAACACTTTACGAGAGATAGTGAGATGAATACATGCGCTTACAGCAATTTATGTTTTGCCAAGAACATCTTCATTGTACTCAGAGATAATGCATAATGGAATAAAATAGATTAGGGCATTTAATATCAATTATGATGACGATGTTTTGGGATGTCGTCGTTAATGCATACGATTTAATCGTTCATATTTATAAAATAATGTATTAGCACAATAATGATATTCTATTGAATAATATATCGTTTAATTCTGAAAGCAAACGCAAAGGATTTGTTGGGCATTCCACACAAACATACATGAATAAGTTAATAGATTGTTATTTTAGTCTCGTCACAATCTAAGTACAACACACAACACACACACACACACACACACACACACACACACACACACACACACAGACACACACACGCACACACACACAACACACACACACACACACACAAACATACATGAATAAGTTACTAGATTTTTATTTTAGTCTCGTCACTGGTCACATCATGAATACCTAGCTAAAAGGGGATTTTCAAGGGAAACATCTAAGTAACACACACATACACACACACACACACACACACGAGAGAGACACACACGCACACACACACACACAGACACACACAAACATACATGAATAAGTTACTAGATTTTTATTTTAGTCTCGTCACTGGTCACATCATGAATACCTAGCTAAAAGGGGATTTTCAAGGGAAACATCTAAGTAACACACACATACACACAACACACACACACACACACACACACACAGACACACGACACACACACAGACACACACACACACACAACAAACATACATGAATAAGTTACTAGATTTTTATTTTGCGTCACTGGCACACATGACTACAAGTGTTAGTAAACTAAGAACACACATCACCACACACACACACACACAGAGAGACACACACGCACACACACAGCACACAACCAACACACACAACGACACACAAGACACACACACACACACAACACACAACACACACACAAACACACATACACACACACACACTATATATATATATATATATATATATATATATATATGAGCTATATAAGAAGAATTGGACGTATCCGACTGACCACTTTTATTAGCCTGCCATTGGAGTACCTTTAGCATGAAATATTGACCTAATTACCGGTGTAACAAGTCCATTACGCCCTTAACGAACATTGACCATTCATTTATTAACCTCCATTAACTAGCAGACACCAATGTAGACCTGGTGTCTGACTCATTCAATTAAAAAATATGGTAGACTCACTTTATATTTGCGGCTGATACATTCTATTTGGTCATTTTATCCTTTTCTTAGACGCTAGATATCTTATTCAATTCTACTATCAATTGGTATTAATTGCAATGAACATTTCTTTACTGGAAATATTAAACGATATATTGTATGTATGCATGTATGTGCGTGTATATATGTGTGTGTTTCTGTATATGTGGGTGTGCTTGTTTAGCTAGTCGTGTAGCAAATCTTACATGTCAAATACGACCAATTAACACCATCATTTACTTCAAGACCATTTTATCACAGCCCTTCTCTGAAGTGAGGTCACTATCTAATATAGGACCCGTATTATCTCGGTAGTATATTATCTTTTAACTTTGTCTTTTTTCCTTCATTGGTGAATGCATCTTAACGTATAAACTTTTAGGGGAGCGGAATACCATATATTTCCGTGGTTCAATACGAATATACAAGCTGCAAAGAGACACATAAGGTAATCTGAGCGGCTGCGGATCAGGACCAATCTGTGTGTTCCTTGTGAAATGTTCAAGGTCAGCAAAACTCTAGTTAAAAATACCCTTGCCTCTGCTAAATCTAAATATTATAAATCAAAGATCAAAGCATCCAAGGGAAATCAAAGGACTGTTTTCAGCGTTGCTAATAAAGTATTACATTAAAGTCAAACTGTTCTTCCAAATATTATCAACTCAGAAAAAGATATGGCCCATTGTTTTAATAACTTCTTCTATCAAAAAATATTAAATATACATAGTACTAGATATCTGGAATTAAATGAACGGGAACTGCGAGCATCTAATGGATATGGATATAACGGTCTAATGGTCTGGATGCATTTGTAAAATTGAATGAACGGGTAAAAACACCATTCCTATCACATGTAAATATTTAGTAAACACAGATTCGATGGTGATTCATGACATTAGGTCTCTTAGTTCAACTGAAAAAATCAGTTGAGAAATTAAACATTTCGCTCTAGTAATGATCAACATGTATTACACATAGTTGATAAAGTGTTAATACGCAGTAAAATGATGAACATAGTTGTTAATTAAAAACACTGGCTACACAAACGAACCTCTATTATTAACATGCTGGCTTATATGAACATTTTAAACTTGAAGAAATCCCCATAATAAGAAGCTAGTAATTAGCTATCCATTACTCATGGAGTTGACCCCCTGAGATAGGCAAACCAATCAGCCTGTTGCCCTATAAGAGAGAGTTGGTACTCACTGCAGATACAGATAAATGCTTTCCATAACAGTTCTATCTCATTAGCTTATTTGACGGAAGCACCAAGAAGACTAAATATCAACAACGCAGTCCTCTGTCTGTTCTATCTGTTAGTATGCCCTATAACTCCGTTGTACTAACATAAACATTATGGAAAACCGTACTTCTTTCGAGATGATATATTATATACAAATAATATGATCGTGGCCATTATAATAGCAGACGGAAGTCATTAGTGCTGGAAATAGGTACAGATGATCTATGTTATTTTGTCAGGCCGATGTATTTACGCTGATGCTTACATAAGCATTATGCACGATAACAAATTAGAATCATCATACAAATATAATTATATACAGTGTGAATGATTGATGTTGATGCTATATTATTGATCCATGTATGGATTTCTCTCCGAAGACGATCACTGTCGTTCAACTGTTGGGATACGTATAAACACACAGCATACAAAACAACTTCTAAAAACATTGTATGTTGGCATTCATTTTGTGTGTAGCTACCCCTATAACCTTATGTAATATGTGATTATCCACATCGCTTAGAGGAAGACTATATTGGATTTATTAAGAAGACTGAAACAATTGAACGATATATGCAATAAATAATATTTAAAATGGTTGAGGTTTATTATGTTTCTAATATAAACATATATAATAATTGATGCTCTTGGCGGAGTTCTTTTATGCAGTATTCTGACATATCTGCCATAAATTATTCATCCTGATTTTATATTGATATTTCACAAACGAATGGTTTTAGGCCTGGTAATAAATTAAATTTGCGATAGTTATATATATATATATATATATATATATATATATATATATATATATATATATATATATATATATATATATTTATAATAATAAGATTATTTATCACTATTATAACCACTTATACCTACTTAGATGCTCCTTTACTAATATAGTATATCAGAGTATACCTATATGCTTTATCCTTTTGCGGCATATTATTCAGGACAGGTTTTGCCTTAATTAAACATAATTAAGTTAATGACGTGAAGGAAAATCAGACCACCAGACAACCCAAACTACTGAAGGAAATAAGAAGCTATCTGAGATGTTTTTTGACACTGGTTTGGTTTGACATTTGTCTGATACATAAGGGATTATATGTTTTAGCAGAGTAAGTATTATTTTTTTATGAGACAATTCTGATTGTTGTAGTTCGGTTCGTGGTTTTTCTAAAAGAATACAATAATAACGCCTATAGATAGAGCAACAGAATCGCGAATAAACATTTAGACATGCGAAAACTTAGAAAATACATTGGAAGTTATAGTACAAGTATCATACAAGCTATGAACGAAAACAATAATTACATCCATATTATCTGGATACGTTTCTTAATTAATTTGTTTTAAATCGGCGGCAAATTTATATATATTCTGCAATAGTCATTTTTGGGGTAAACATTGTTGTTATGATACGTCATTAAGGAAATAATTAAGTATATCAGGTGATTCTCATTTAATTATCTGGATACGTCATTCTACCTCCCCTAATTCTTACACCTGGAATATTTCTGGCATTTTCCTACCTGTATTCAACCAAAACACTGTTCGTTTAGTTGGAATAGAACATGTTTAATAGTCAGATAAAGTACAGAGTTATGTCTGAAGAGATCTAAGTTTAGTTAATATCAAATTTCATTGTCTTACTAAATAATGAAATGGTTAAGGAAAGATGATGATAAAATTATCCGTTCTTGTATACAGCTAGCTTGCAGACAAACAGAAGAACAAGAAGACATGTACAGCGAGAGATGAGGCAAATACAAAGCAGGAAACGATCCTATGAACATTCTGATATATAAATATATAATTATGTATATCATTAACTTAACCACACGCAAACCTTGTAGAGATCGTGAAAGGTATATGAGGAATACAAATAAAGAAGCTCAGAAACATGGAATAATAACTTTTAAATAACTTTCAGTCAGTGTACATGGTGTATTGGAGCATGGCGAATTATATATTCTTGTTCGGCGTTTCAGTGAAGAACCTGATTGTGTTCTAATACGATTTCTAATATAAATATGGTATTCGGGGTGATTGGGGTTAGACTTTCTCAGTGTATACGGTCTTTGTACAGCACAACTGTCGGAAGGATGAAATTTGTTTCTTTGTATTCTTATGGCTAAACACTTTATATATGCTTTTATTACAACATCCACAGCCAGGGCCTCCAGTTGATAATTAAATGATCATAAAATATACAGATTACCAAACCTTTACCGGTAACTTTTGTCACTCAAAATAATAAATGTCTTTCATGATTTAATCATTTATAGTATATATATATATATATATATATATATATATATATATATATGTGTGTTGTATATATGTGTGGGTGTTTGTGCGTGCGTGTGTGTGCGTGCATGCGTGCGCGTGTGTGCGCGCGCGCGTGTTGTGAATGTTTTAGAGTTAAGTATTATTGATTACATGGCTTTATAATATTTTACTCGGAGGATATATTTTCTTTGACTAGGAATATAATTGAGAAGATCGATTACATTACGACCAAGTCCGATTACACATTAAGCTCTATCGGTCTGTGGCTTACTTGATTTAGCTTTAATTCCAGATGATGTTGTTTTGCGTGGGCTAAATTAACGTTAGCGTTATTACCTAAACACCATTATTTGTTCAATGTAATGAAATTAGTTTTCTACGCATTTAATGTTGAAGTATTATAGTAAATATTAAAGAATTACACATTACAGCATACCTTCACGTGATATATTCCATATCTAACTGCATATCTTCGGTCCTTTTGTGATGAGTTAATTTTGATAATGTGGTAAATACATTGAGCTATGTCCCTACAGCGTTCTTGGCCACAGCCTCTTGCAAATAGGTTCAAATTTAACCAACTAATGGCAGTAATATAGCGATACTATATGATAATAATATATTAAGTCAATTGGAAGAGGGGTAGCAGATACCAACATTTAGTTCTATAATACTAGTCCCATGGTCCTGTTTATTATCGGGAACTCTTAATGTTACCAAACGTGTACTTTTCGCCCTATGGCAGAAACTTCCAGTGCAGGTTAAAATAGGTTTCTAAATATTTCTTACTTCGGCTCTGAACGGCAGTTGAGCTAAAGCATTAGATGAAATTAATGATCGCGATAACACATTTAAACTAATTCATATCAAGGTTTTTATATGAGAGTTCACAGTACCAATTTCACAGTTCTAAGTTGAAGGAAAGATAGGACTAGAGTACCGATTTGGAAAGCAATACGACACTTTACATAACACAAATCACTTAAACTATTGTAAAGTGAGAATTCAGGATAATGAACATATCCAGTCTTAGGTTATAGTGATTGTCTCTGTTAGATAGAATATAGTATCAAAACATAGGATGTCCTGCACTAAACATTACCATCGATTGTTATACGGTAATAAACCAGAGATATATGTTTGATATACGTATATCGGCAAATTGTCAAGCGACGACAAATCGTATCTATTTTTTGTTGATTTGTGAAAACCGATTGTTGTATCATAGAACGTTACTGGCAAATGTACAATAAGGAACATATACAAATCTTACTGAGATGAATGTGAAAGATCGGGCGAAAATGCGTCGATTCATTCGTAGTCTGATATATTAGTTGAATGACTTTATATAACCCATATATGCATACCACTATATTTATATAGACGTAGTTTATTCAATGAATATTTAAAAATAACGTAGAATTTGGTGATTAAAGTTTGCTGTAAATGAAACCATATACTCATCTCAAGCTTTTAAAGCGAAGTGATCTCCGACAAATAATCCTTAGAATTAATTTGTAACAGAATTATCAATAGTTATCTTCGTATTCACCAAATATATGACTTGCTACAAATTAGCACAGTCAATGGTACACCTGCAGGATTATTGCTCCTTTAAACCTCCAGACTGAGGGTTCCAACCAAACTCATACCCGTATTTGTAGGTTGTTTCTTTTGGCATTAGCCACTCGGTCATATGTTCTAGGTGTGACGATCAGTGGGTGCCTCAGTAGTATAGATTATAACGCGTTGGACCACAGATCACTACCACCTAAGTTTGAATCTCGGCGTGGGCATATCTGAAGTGTGTTCCACTTTGACTTCGGTTCATTACGTTTGGAAGTCGCTCGTCCCATTTAGCCTACCATGTGCACAAAAGTGGCCGTAAAACATCGATCATCATCATTAGCCATTTTGCAGATTAATTGATTCATCACTTTATTAATTCAGGCATAGTATTAAACTAAATTAAAAACTGGAAAGGCGAAGTATTTATTGCAGATTATATGTACACATTGAATTTGTATTTTGCTATTTGCAATAAATGTATTCTATACCGACATAATATAGCAGTTAGTTAGTTAAAGCATATGACTCGTTGCCGAATGGTCGCGGGTTCTAGGCTCCGTGAGCTGCAATGCTGTCATGTGGCGACTTGTTCACTCATCCATAAAAGATGAGTACCTGACAGGACGTGATGGCTACGTGTTTGAGTAACGTTTTGCGCCTATAAAGGCAGCATGCGTTGTATGCTCCCTTGGGAGTTGAGATATGTACTGGCTGGAAACAGGTCTGAGTAAGGGATACTAATATTGTAAAGCGCCTTAGAGCAGCTTCCAGCTGTATAGGATGCTATATAAATGTCACATATATATGATATTATATTATATATTTCGATAAATTGTATTAGATAGATCTAACATTGAACACTAACTATTGATGTCCTGCATTAGATCATTGGTTTTCATATGAGTGATGTCACTATTTTCTTGGATCAAATAGAACATTCTCCGAATGAAATATATTTAAGCAATACGCGATATTAACGATATACGTTTTACTTATATTATACTCAATATTCTAACATGTTCAACAATTAGGCACCAGTAGAATATTGCTATTTGTGATCGGTCTCCAAAGTTGAAGAAGCCCCAAAGTTAAACAAAACTATCGCATAGTAAGGATGTATTAACGCTTATTGAGCGACATTAATTCCATTCTTATGAAGTTTGAAGCTGTTGTTGCATTATTAGCCTGGCTTGAATTCGGATTAACAGAAAACACTTAGCTGAGACATTTCAATCCTCTATGAGAAAAAAACAACAACTCACAGGCTTATATATATGTTGTTTTCCAGAGATAAGGCGGCCATCATAAATCTTGATGGTAAAATATTACGGAGAAAGAAGCTTGCAGCAAAAAGGGAAATATTTCACTTCCAATCAGAAACAGACTTCAGTTCCCACGTTTAAATAACCTTGTCGATGGTTAGCTTGAACAGAGATAAACAGATCATTATGTAAAAAGGAGACCAGAGGCTGAGAAGATAAATTGTAAAATGGGAATGAATTGCGGTAAGAGAGAAACAACTGATCACAGGTGACGCAACGGCAATCCAAATGAATTGTATATCCGTGCTTCGAAAACAACATACGAGCGAATGACTAAGTTAGTGTTGGAGGCCACATATTTGTTATATTACACGTACTATACGGTTATTAAAACATAGTACAAAACACACTGAAATTTTAACATACGATTACTATGAAATAGTAGATTAATGAAAAGCAACTGTGAAAAGCTTAATACTATACTAGCAAATTGTCGTTCAGTTGTCTGACTAATAATCAAACAGATTGTTTTAATAATGGTATCAAACTACTTACAGTTATGCGGATAGCATGATACAAGGCAGCGAATTACATTATTCAGGAAAAACAATATGTGACTTTTAAAAACACGCACGCACGCACTCAAATATATATATATATATATATACACACACACACACATTTGTGTATCTACGTGTGCGTATTAAGGTGTGCTTATATCTGTGTCTGTGTGTGACTGTGTGTGTGTGAGCTCGCGCGCGGATGTGTGTTGGCCTTATATAAATATAACGTATGTGCCCCTGAAAGCTAAATCATCTGATTCAGTCTTGGTAGTGAAGCTCTAGGTATTGCGCTACGCCATTCCCTATCAACAGCTAGAGGCGAAGAAAACTAGTTATTAAGCGGGGAAGTTTTATTTGCCTTCGATATAGGTTGGAAACAGCTCTATACTCCGGAGAGAAAAACTGCTCACAGTGGTACTTTTAAAAACTGTAGAAGGTTAATTTATCCAACAACAAGACAACTACGTCCGGTGAAGAGTTAGGTAAACCTTGTATTTTTGAACAAATAGTACGAGGTGATTACCCTACGTATTCCAATAATATTGGCCTTTTGGTGTTACGTCTTACAATGCTAATGCTGAAACAGATTTAGGTAGTTAAGGCTAATAACTCATCTCTTAGCTTTAGTACCTCTCCTGTCTGACAAACGTATTCTTCTTCCGCTACTACCCTAATTAACAGTATTAACTTGTGGTTTATAGTTTCAACGAATGTAGCACATTATGTCGTAATGGATCTATCAGAGAATAGAACATTTAATGTAGCTATGTCAGTAATGTGTAGGACAAAGTAATCAGCTAGATGATAATATAGAAGATACATCCACGAAACCTCCAAAGACTACATGCGACGTTTCAGATATGATATTAACCTGGGACGACTCATAATGACATCAAAGCTTGCCTTGAACAATAACTGTAGTTAACTAGTAGGTTGACACACTCGATGATGTAATATTATATCAGAAGAAACAATGAGCAGAATTGTAATTTATCTTTGGGAACAATATAGAATAGAGGTTATACGTTCGATGAGTGAACCTTTCAGCATGATATGTTCAAAATAACCTCCTCCATCTTTGGTATAGAGGAAAAGGAACATTACATACGCCACAAAAACATAAGCCATTCTTCTAGCCTATTAAGAAAATGACAATTATACCTAACGAGTTCTTAGAGTTTGGACAATTAATTACGAGTGTTTTATTTCTGTTGATCAGATCACACCAACATATTGCTATAGACATGGAAGAGCACATGAACTACTCCATACATCTTGATCCATAATGTGTACCAACTACAAATAATTAAAAACTAGTTTTACGTATCAGTTGTCAACTATCTTAAACTGTCTGAACAAGTTTCTGATCATTTTGGAGCAACATCCTCATAAAGTGTTTGGCATGATGATTAACAATCAAATTCCATATTATATACGTAAAATACACATAAAATCATAAATATCATGTTCATGTTTTAACCGCTTCTGTAGTCTCATGTGCCAAAACATGATATTCCCTACTCATTGCCGTGCTGTGTGATAGGTGGGGGTTCGAATCTCGGACGTGACAGTATAGTACGATTAATGTTTCATCCAGCCAGGCACTTGTCAATGTTTTCTGAGCCGAAACTCTCATCTATTGAAAATTCTAAGTTTGATCAGACTTCGTCCCTGTGGAAAACAGCAATTTGCAGACCATATACGTCTTCCTCATTTGAAGTAGCAACCAGGTAAATTAATTACAATTTCGGCCAGTATTATTATTATTATTATTATTATAATAATAATTATTATTATTATTATAAAGATAGGCGCGCAGCCAAAAATATAGTTTATAAATAAAATAGGGAATATCCTTTAACACGAACTCAGTTTTATAGTTATTCCAAGTAAGTCTTAGCCCAAAGCGAAACTCAAAACATATTTTAGATAAGCCAATTACGTAATATTCATAGCACCACGTGACACATCATGACATCCGTTCTTTTGAGCTACAAAGACCAATATTATTGGTAGAAGTCTGGTAACCACTTCGTATTGTTTGATCACAAATACACGGCTTATCTAACTCTCCACAGGAGCTAGTCGTTTGAATGTTGGTGTAAAACAGGAATAAACTAGACGAATTTTTAGAAAGACCACTGTACGCATTTTATACTCTCGAGAATAGGGCTGTGTCCACGGTGTATCGAAGACAAAAAAACGTGGCAGGTCAATGACTTGTTTTTCCGCCTCTAGCAGTGAATAGGGAATGGTGTAGCGCATTATCTAGAGCTTCACCGAGAAAGCTGAATAGGAGGATTTAACCACCAAGGGACCGATATGTCATGGATACAAAAATCTACTGTATTGTTTAACATCTGTAGGTTTTATCTTTATGGGACTGCATACACTTGCCTTCATACTCACATATTCTTACACACACACACACACACACACAATAAATAATATATATATATATATATATATATATATATATATATATATATATATATATATATATACAGAGAGATGAGAATTAATATTTAATTAAAGGAAAAGTTCACACTCGTTATTATGATTAATACTCATAGGACTGACCCAAAATACTACAATAATATGTCACTATCTAGATCAAATCAGGTCACAGTTGTTCTGGCTGATACATATGGGTGTCTTTGCCTCATGCTGGCCCAACCTACTAAGCTACTTCACGCAGTCATCGATTCATTTACACAAAGTGAAAATATATTTCATAAGGAATTTCACTTAATAGCTTTAGAGTTTTCCAGAAACACATGGTGCTTTTGAACTGTACGGCAATATTCGTAAACCCGTTTTTGTTCCAAAATTATATTCTTCGTTGACACTAGTTTACCTATTTATGACTGGGTCATGAAACAACTTGTACATTGTCGAGCCATACTTCAGGAGAATCTACCATGTGTCTGAGTTAAAAATGGCGGCGCCTACGGATGAGTTAAAACCGATTTATCAATACCAGGAACTGGGTAATGGTTAGCATAAATGGAGTTGTCAACAAATAGGAAATAATGTAAAACCGAAACCATAATTGATTCATTGCCGGATAAATCAAAACATTTTCAAGATGGCATGTTAATAATTTCACTTCATTAATGCTATTTCATGAGCAAGGCTGAAATGCAGGTAACTCGGCTTTTGGCATAAGTGTGTTATTTCCTGAATTGTACATCATTTCTTCCACTTTCGGTTTGATACAAAGCACAACATAGTCAGGTATTAATGCATTTTCGTATATCTTCTTAGTTTTGATTACCGTGAAAGAGACGGTATGACATTCTGTACACGTTTTTAGCATCGTCTGAATAAAAGTAGCTGACATAACTCAGAAGAGTTGAAGTTATCTTGAATATATATATATATATATATATATATATATATATATATATATATATATATATATATGAGAGAGAGAGAGAGAGAGATTGTCTCTGTGTATCTGTGTATGTTTGCGCGCGCGTGCGAGCGTGTGTTTGTGTGTATGTATGTATGTATGTATGGATGTATGTGTGTGTGTGTGTGTGTGTGTGTGTGTGTGTGTGTGTGTGTGAATATGCGCCGTGTGTGTGTGTGTGTGTATGTGAGAGAGAGAGAGAGAGAGAGAGTGTGTGTGTGTGTGTGTGTGTGTGTGTGTGTGTGTGTGTGTGTGTGTGTGTGTGTGTGTGTGTGTGTGTGTGTGTGTGTGTGTGTGTGAGAAAGAGGGAGAGGGAGAGAGAGAGAGGGAGAAAAATTATTTCGTAAATTGCCAGTATCTCAGATTATAGAAGAAATAGAAACAATCCAGCTTTCCTTTTGCCTTTCACAATTTAAATTCCATTTGTTATGCTGTCTTTTTAAGACAATATCAGAATACTATTGAATGCTTAGTTGTTGCAGAAATCACGTTTTAAAATCAAATGTTTGGACTATTTTGCTGAATGAAATTATGACCACACTCACTATTGTGTACTCTTGTCAGGAGACAAATGTTTTGATGTCGATGTAGCAAATATATATGATGTGAATGATACATAAAAAATGGACATACAAGTACTAGTTCATGAATGAATACGAGTATTCCCTTAGAACATATTCAATATTTTTATTATGTTAAGTTATTAATAAAGGATTAAGTTATATAACAATGTTTTGTCGAAGTTATGAGAAAGACACTATGGTGTATTCCTTGGTAATACCGGATAAACATAATAGTCGAAAGACCTGAATTTTCTCAATTTATTTTCACGAAACATAAACTCCAGTAACTAAAATGCTGCCTTGTTCTTGGCAGAGGTTTCTACATCATAACACAAAACAAATATATACACCTGAACAGCTACTTAATTGATACCTTTTTAGTTTATTTGTTTCTTTACCAATATTTGAGTCCCACTCCAACATCATCAATTTTTGCAACTGATTATTTCTTTGATGTTTGGTGGCTATTTCAGTTGTCTTAATCAATTAAATTTATTCTTCTATTTAATATTTATCCATAAATTACTAATGACCTGATAATCAAATATGGAAGCCATGGGATAAACATTAGTACAATCCAAGCTTTGGAGGTGAGTGATATATATGTTTTAGGTATTAAAGGAAATTCAAACATTAAATGACAATTGATATTTCCATAACGAAAACCTTTATGTAGTTTAAAATTGAACATCATCACCCATATGATACAACCAAATAACACACCTCATATTATACATATTGCCTTTACCAGGTTTACAAGATATATTTAGGACAGGTTAATGATAGTATTAGCTTTTAGGGATTCTTTATCTGGTGCGAATTTGAAAGGAATCCAAGCAAAACGCCACAGTAGACACCTCATCCCAAGAAGCCAAATACGTGTCGAACAGTGAGTTAAAGGTACATCATATATAATGCAAAGGATTACATCGCCATGAATATATCAAAGTGGAATGTACAACAAAATGAAGCACTTATACAACATGCCAGCGGTTATTGTCTCTCTTTGTGTAATACTCCACTCAGAGTATTCGTGTAAGGAAACACACAAAAATACTAACGATATGTTTCGAACTATCTTTCTGCATGTGTTAGGATTAATTGTAATGTTTATCCTTGGCAACTTACACTTCGGATTTAAAGCAGAGAGCAGACCCTTTAAGGAAACAAATCACACATTACAGTTATCTTACGGATACGAACGCATAACCTCTAGCTTTGCCGTTCTAACCAATGCTCCATCGAAGTGCCCTTCTTTCTGCACAAATGTATGTATTTTTCTATGTATATGTTTAAAATTTTGCAGTTTCTGTTGAATAAAGAAAAAAAAGTCATTCGTGAATTAATGTGAACATGTCTTAAATTCAAGAAGGCCCTATATCAACTCAATTATTCTTATTGTGTGTATTGATTTTAATGTTGGAAAATATGAATATCCCTAACCTGTAGGAGGAAAGACAATATTATAAAAAAATTTAAATAATTTGTCTTAGTGTTTCTCTAAATATTCAGAAATGTATTAAAATTGTTTATGTCATCAAAGCTCAGTATACTTGTATGTTAAAAGTTTGTCCCAAATGTACATTTGATGTTTGATTTCGACTAATTATATACTATTGTATGTATGTACATGCCGTATAATATCTATGAATGTTTCTACTAGAAATACAGTATTGTATCCCAACTAAAAATAATTCAACTTGTATAATGATATTAAACAATTATTAGAAAGAGACCTTAGTGCTTTATTAAAAACAAATTATTTGAACAAAATCGGTCCAGCAGATTGTTCTTACTGACCATTTGTAGTACTTATTTAAAACAAATTAAACCATCATTTGTGTGCTTAAATGAAAGCCATCTTTGAAGCCTCATATATATATTAATTCCCTGGGAGTTACGCTTCTAGAAAATATCATGGGCACTAGGGAAAACATGATTTTAGTATAGCAAGTCGGTTGCTAGGCCTGCCGCATTACTAGTTTTAACAGTTTTAACGAAGTATTTCCGGGGGGTAAAAAATTTAAAAACTTTTAAAAAAAACCCCCAAAAAAAATCCATTTCTGAAAAGTTAGAATTTCCCCCAAAAAATTTGGGAACGATTTGTAGCGGGTGCGCATGAATATGATCTCTTTGCCAATTGACCATAATATATATCAAATTACTGTTTACATAATTTTATAAAGGAATAACTTTCTCTTTCAGATGTTATATGTCTCTTTTTGGTTTTGTTTCTACAAATATATTTTATCTCGTCTTAACATTTCATTTCATTTTTAGGGAACTATTTCTTCTCACACCTAATAGTGACATATATCTTTAGAATATGATGAAATGCTCGTTCTAATGCGTATAGAGACAATTATAGGGAGTTAACACGCATACTCGTTGAAAGAATAAAGACTCAAGATTTCAAAAACATAAAACTTGTTGACGTAGTAGCTCAGATAGAAATATGAAAATATGTTGGGTTTAGCATTTGGACGTGCCTTTTACCCATCTGTTCGAATACCTAATTAAAGCACTGAAGGAAATGAAAAAGTACAATTTATTAGTGGTAGATTGTAGTGCTTCGGCAATTCTACAATATATTGTACTGTGGCCTTCAAGGCCAGACTAATTTTAGTAAGTTTATTTTAATTTTAATGTATGTGTAATATATCTAATTTGATTGTTCTTCCTTAGACTAATGAAATATATCTCCGTAAATAGTGAAATACGTCATATATTCTATACTTCAGTAACAGAATGTGTAATTTGTTATAACATAACGCAATGGTGGTAAACTATTAGCAGTGCTGATAAGGGATATCAATAAGATTTGTGAACAAGCCAACAATAGCACAAAAACAAATAAATTGAGTTTAGACGATATGCATGTTACATATGTCATCAAGCAAGTGTGTTTTTCAATGTTAACTCATCAACTTCATACATATATGTTTCGTATATGATATCAAGACCAAGGCTAAGACTATTAACATGTAAAAAACAAAACGTTAAGGAAATACTTTATTCCAAACTCAATTCATTTGTTTAACATATATTTATCCATTCATTGTTATTCTGTAATCAATATATACATTATTTGTAATCAAACACAGTAATAAGTTCTAGGAATATCTATCTATTAATTAAGGTACTCTCAATGTATTCAAGAATACCTGTATTATTATGGGTCAATAAATAGTATTCACAATATTAGTTTTATTATCAATATATACATGATTTCTAATATATTAGTTAAGGTACTATAAATGTGTACAATAATTCCTATTTTATTATGGGCTTATAAAGAGTATCCACAAAGTTTTAAAAGTAAGCTTAGAGGACATAACACTGGGGAAAAAAACAGGCGTAAACTACAATGATATGACAACTAAATATATTGACATTGATATTAACACGAAAGAAGATTTAAATTTGCTTTATATTACATACATCTATTCTAACTTTGCTAGCAAGCTTTCACTCAGTAAACTGCCAGATGTGTGGAACAAGTAGTCTGGCATAATTACTGACAACGTTTCTTGAGCATAGTTCTAGGGTCATAAAAACCTTTTTTCTTGAATGCTTACCATAATCGTGTTAAATGCATCTAAGGGTTTTGCATAGAGCTTACAAAGTAAGTCTTGTGATTGACATATTGTATTGGTGTTTATTGTGTCAAGCTGCAAGTTGTATCATCATCTCATAATGCTTTTGTATAGTTATATATTTTACAGATTTGGTTATACACTAAATGCCATCAATAATTGTTCGACGCAATTCTATTCTATATATTCTATAAGTATATTCCCCCCCCCCCCCATCTTTGTCAGAAATGAAAAAGGTAGAAAGTTGAGTTGCGTTGATGAATTTTTATTGATGTCTTAATAAATTTGGTAATATTTCTCGGATAGTTCAGCTATTAGATAAGTTACACCAGTGAAACTGGTGTATTTTGCATATTATGTAATATAGATTTAATTTATATTAATATAAATTGATTATATTTAGTTATTTTGTATTTCTTGTATTTTCTTTTTAACTGCTCATTTGACGCCCTATATTATCGCCCGCTCCAGTGTTTCCCATAAGAACTCGGTTTTTGAAGTCTTTTGAAAATAACCAACTGACTTTTATATCTGGGGTATAAGTGTTCGTGTAGCTATTATCTACCGATTACACCCCACTAAGAAAAATGGCCTGAAAGCAACAGATTTCTTCAAGGAATTTTCGGAATTTGTTGACTCTCTTGCTACCAACAGTGGTCATCTGTTGATCTTAGGTGATTTAAATATATATTGGGATTGCCAGAGGAATGCAGATACCAAACAACTGGCTGACATTCTTAGATCTGCCAATCTCAGGCAGCATGTCCAAGAAAGAACACACAGACATGGTCACATCTTAGATCTTGTCATCTCCCGTGATGATGACAATTTGATTAAAGGTATGTCTGTGTCTTCCATGCTGTCTGATCATTTCCTTGTTGACATTAATGTATCTTTACAGAAACAATCTGTTTCAGCTAAAGATATTTCATATAGAAGATACAAGTCAATTGACAAGGAGGCTTTTCTTGCGGGTTTCTGGAGTCTCTTCTCTGGTATTGGATCCCCCGGGATCATGTGGATCATCTGGTGGATCTCTATGATAAAATTGAGAGATATTGTAGATCAACATGCACCTTTAAGGACAAAGGAAATCCCAAAGCAGACCAATGCTTCCAGGGTTAAATAAGAACATACAGGCTGCAAAGAGACACAGAAGGATTGTGAGCGGCTGGGATCAGGACCAGTTTGTGTGTTTTTTTTTGGAAATGTTAAAGGTCAGTAAAATTTTTTTTAAAAAAACCCTTGCCTCTCTAAATCTGAATACTATAATGGAAAGATCAAAGCACCCAAAGGGGAAATCAAAAATTTTTAATGTTGTGAATAAAGTATTACAAAAAGTCAAACTGTCCTCCCAAATAATATCAACTCAGAAAAAGATATAGCCCATTGTTTTAATAACTTTTCCAAAAAATATTAAATAAAATGTGGGTTCCAACCCAACCCCCTTATCAAAAGGGTCGCCATTGGTAGAGAGTCCTGCATATCCATGATGGATACATTTGAGCCTTTTACAGAGACTGATATCAGACAGTTGCTAAAAAAAGTCATCTAATGCTTTCTGTCATTATTGCCTACATGGCTTGTGAAAGATTGTCTGGATGTTCTGAAAAACCCCAATTTTCAAATATAGTTAATAAATCATTATCTCTGGGTGTTTTCCCAAGATCCATGAAAGTTTCCCTTGTAAAACCATTAATAAAAAACCACACTATGGACTGTAATATTCTAAACAATTACAGACCTGTTTCAAATCTTAAATTTTTATCTAAAGTTATAGAAAGGGCAGTTGCTTTCCATCTAAACAAATATTTAATCAATAATAACCTTAATGAAACAGCCTTGGTTCGAGTGAAAAATGATATTATGATGTCAATTGATCAAGGTAAGCCAATAATACTTGTTCTTCTGGACCTGTCTGCTGCATTTGATACAGTTTACCAAATGTACTTTTTCCCCTAGGTTAAAAGACATGTTTGGTCTGTCAGGTAGAGTACTTGAATGGTTTTAATCTGGAACAACACTCCCATAGAGTGTCTGTTCATGGTATTTTATCTGACATTCAGTTTTTGTTATCTGGTGTACCACAGGGTTCAGTTCTTGGTCCTCTGATTTTCAAATGTATCCCGTCCTCGGGATCATTGGGCAGCGATATGGGGTTAAATATCACTTGTATCTTTTTTTTACAAACAGCTGTATATATCACTGGAAACCTGACAATGATTAAAATTTCCTCTTCCCTTGAAGAATTTGAACATTGTATTGCCGATATCCGGCTATGGATGACTCAAAAAACTTTTAAAACTAAATGATAATAAAACAAATATTTTTTATTTGGCACCACCCAGTGTTTAAAACCCTAAAGACACCAGCATTACAGATGGGGGTTTTTCGATTACCCCAATGGGTCAGTAAAAAATCTAAGGGTTATTTTTGACCAATGTATTAACATGAGAACATGTCACATCAAGTACCTTTTTAAAAAAAACCACCGTTTAAAAAATTCTTGACACAAGAATCACTTGTAACTGTAGTTCATGCCTTTGTTACATCTCGTATAGATTATTGTAACTCCCTGTTGTATGGCATATCTGATTATAACATTTATCGCCTTCAGCGAATTCAGAATAGTGCAGCTCGCATTGTAACAAATACTAGAAAATATGATCATATCACCCCAATTCTTCAAAAACTACATTGGCTACATGTTAGACAGCGTATCCATTTTAAGATTCTGTTAATAACTTATAAATCTATTAATGATATGGCGCCAGAATACCTGTGTTAACTGGTTTCCATTAGAAAGTCATCCCGAAAACTCAGGTCATCCAGTCCGATAATATTGCAGGTGCCAGTGTCTCGGCTCAAGTCATATGGTGATTGTGCGTTTAGTATTGCAGCCCCCAATTTGTGGAATAGGTTGCCGGCAAATATTAGAAATGCGTCGTCTCTTGGAAATTTTAAGTCTCTACTAAAAACACACCTATTTAAGGTCGCCTTCACAGATAAATGATTATTATCTTTTAAATCATTACAGGGTTTTTACAGACATTATTTGGGGTATTATTAAATTACATATTATTTGTACAGTGCCTTTGAATGGCTCTTGCTAGTAAGGGCGCTTTATTAAATATACATTATTATTATTAGTATTATTATTAATAAGTCCTTAGAAAGCTTAAGAATAAATCGAATACGAAATACATAAATTCAGCAAGTTTGTATACGCTATAAATAGAAACCCAAAGGTTAAAATATAATTTAGATAACACGAATTGATCAGACACAACGTGACTCATCTATGTTCTTGCTGGGGTTGATCAGATAATGGGTGGAAGGTACATTATATTTGTCAGTGCTCGTTTTATGCACTTTTGATGTTCACTTTGATAAAAGTATATATTTTTAAATAGAAAAACATCGCTGTTTTTCTTCTTTTATTATTATAAGCGAGTTTAATTAGATTACTAGTTTATATTTATAAAAGGCTGTGATTTGTGTTCCATATATTATGTTAAAATCCGGTAAAATAAAAAAGATCAATATTGTTATTATTTTTTATGAAGGCTAAATGTATGGCGTTTATAATGGTAATACACAAGTTTGCATCAGAACGTAAATAGACAAATGCCCTATTACTATCCATGGCATTTCGGTGAATGGCTGCAGTAAGATAGTTAAATAAGGGACTTCAAATCTTATAAAATAAATTGAAATAGCAATTTACGACCAATTTTGTGCACACAGTTGGCTGAATGGGCCGAGTAGTTTCCAACTGTAATCAACCAAAGTGACACATGAAAGAAGAATTATAAAGGCCAATAGATTTATAAGAATATATGCACAATAGGTGGAACAAAAAGTCCCCATTTAGATTGATGTTTTTATGATTGATTGTAGAACATTATTAGTGTACATATTATTTTAGACGAAAGAACTGCGAAACTAATAATAAACTGTATTATAACTAAAGCACTGTATTACATTAATTGCACACTTAGATAAATTACTTATTTTTTAGAATATATATAGAATGTTTACTTGCGTGATACAGTTCCAAATAAATATAGACCTGTTTCAAATCTTACATTTTTATCTAACGTGATAGAAAAGGCAGGTGTTTCCAATCTAAACAAATATTTGGTCAATAATAACCTTAATGAAACACAACTACCATTATAAATGGGTGCATCTTTGATAACCCCTATTAGGTCAGTACAGCATCTAGTGGTTATTTTTATTAATATATTAACATGTCACATCAGTATACTGAGATGATGACTGCCATCTTAAGAACAATCACTGTTTAAACTCATTACTGATAGAAGAAACACTTTTAACTATGGTCCATGCCTTTGTTACATTTGATATAAACGGCAGATATTAGAAATGCATCGTCGTTTATATATATATATATATATATATATATATATATATATATATATATATATATATATATAAACATATGTTAAGAAGCATGGAAAAAGATGTGAAAGTTATCCAGAAGAAAGAGTTTCATAGGCATTAGTATAGAGTTTGAAAATAATGCGAAATTGAATGGGAAGTTATTGAAGAGATTTTAGAAGTCATCAAGTTGTTTAGGACAAATATCAATATCTGCTGTAGACATAGATATGTATACTTGGGTGTCATCAGCTTATAAATGCTTTATCTGAATGCCTTAAGTTGTATTGACCCCGGTACATAATATAAAATATACATTATTTAATGTCACGTATAGTAAGGGTTTATTTCAGGACGCAAAATATTATATTGTTTATTCTCTATGAAACAACAGAATAATAACCGACAAATATTCTCCTTGGACATAATAGCATATACAATATATAATTCTCAATAAGGCACCCATTTCCTGTCCACTCACCACCGTACAATCGTATACCAGACTGACAATCACGTACATTACATTAATATTAACATCTGAAAAGGCCTACTCCATCAGAGAGTGTGGCAATAGACAGCGAAATAGACTCCCGTTCGGATACCATCAAGATTGAGTCCAATGCGCTATCATAGGCAATTCGGGTTTTATTTGTTGTAATATGGTAATTGCTCGCTATAGGAAAAAAAAACGTATTTTCTCATTTCATTAGGCATTCTTGAAGATGAAAGGTTATTTTGAAATTTAAGCAAATGGAGTGTAGAGACACTTAATTATATGCTATACGAAAACTAAAATATATAAATAAACAATATTTGGTGTTTATAGATATGAAACATTTTGGAAGCCTTGAAACAAAACGAAGCATTAAATGTCACCATTTAGTGGAAAATTAGAATTCGCAATACATCACTTAGAATGACACTTATTTGCATCTCAAACGGCTGTATTGAGTGTGTGTAAGTCAATCCTATGTTGTTTTGTTTTACGTTACAGTTTGACTAATATCTATATTTTAGAAACACTGACTAGATAAACGCTATGTTTGACTAATTAGGAAAACGAATTTCTATGATGTAAGGAAGAATATGTTAAATTATTGATTAAATACAGATATAGCAATAATGGATTTTTTCAACTTTTGGATAGAACATAGATGTTGTTCTAGTTTCCTGTTCAGGATAGTAGTAATGCATATCAAAGGAGTATGCCTTAAGAAATTAGGGCTCGCTAGTGCTATGCTTTTGAGAATATACGAGCCATTTTATGAAATGCGATCTTTTTTGTCCAAACATTTTTGTTGCGGAATCTTACAGAACGTTTCAGATTCAGCGTCACTGAGGGAGATTTTTGAGTTTCTCGTATTAAGGTATTACAATACTAATTTCACTTATACTACTTTTTAGCATAACTGAAAAGCTTGTCCGTACCAAATGTGTATAGATTATGAAATATATCATGTTTAAAATAACATATAAAGGAAAGTGTAAGTTACTTGGACTAAGGACAAGTACATAGGCAAAGCATAAGTTATTACAACAAGCAAGGCCACTTAATGCGAGATTAAACTTATTTCGAGTACATGTTAGTGTGACACGAAGCCTAAAACTGTTGTTACAATCAGCCAATAATGTACTATTGATATCACTACGTGAACCGACATGGCATTAGTTCTTTCGGGCGTCAAAGGCCAACATTATTGTCCGGTTAACACTCCGTACAATGTGCTCACAAATACAAGTCTTATCTGACTCTGCACCGGGGATAGTTGAATGGTTGTTCTGGTAAAACAGAAATAAACAAGTACAGTATTTAAAAGAACCGTTCTGTGCATTATATTCTCCCGAGAATAGAG
>JAODUP010001151.1:122500-171201 GCA_025642065.1 Paralvinella palmiformis | reverse complement strand
AATATGTGGAGGTTTTAAATTTAATATTTAGATTAATGTATGTATAGTTGTTTTAGATTTATGGAGGTGGGTTTTCGGGGGGTTTAGATATGTTGATGCCTGTGCCTGTTGCCTCTTACTATGTACCATAAAACGCACATTGCCCGTGCCAACATCTTATCTTTTTCCCATCCTTTTATTAACCAATGTAAAAAGTTATGTCGTTATTAAAACATGTTGAGTTTATTATCTTTTTATTAAAATTAGAATCTATATTGTTGTCCTCTTATGTGGTCTGGGGAAACGACCTTTTAATTCTACAATGCTGCTTGATGGTTTATCTCCGGGAGTCGTTTGTTATCCGGCAGGCATCTCCATGGGTATTAAGCTGCGGACAGAGTTTTTCCCCATATTATGAGAATTAATTACACTGATATAGGAAATTTGTTAAATGTATAGCTATTATAATCCCGCTTTCATTCCAGTATGGGAATTCCAAAACCCCTGTTCCGACCATGGGTAAAATAGATCAAGTGGATGGCGCTTTAATTTAGACCCCCCCAAATTGTATATTGGGGGACTAAAAAGCGTGAATAAATTTTCCCTTAGTGATGAACGGAAACTTTGAGGGTTAGTGTTAGGTTCGAGTAAATCGTATTTTACTCAGGTTTAAAAATTTTTTCTTCTGCCCAGTAATAATCCATTGTGGGTATTGCTACTTTGTTTTTATTTTAGTTTAATCGTTTAGTAGCCCATACTGTGTTGTGTGCATTCTCTTTGTTGTGGACAAACTGTAATGTTTGTTAACACGCTGAGGCTAAAAATTAGGGCTTGAAACTGTTTAGTGTACATTCTCTTTGTTATGGACAAACTGTAATGTTTGTTAACCCTGAGGCTATATATAGGGCTTGAATTTTCACTTAGGTTAGAGAAGAATTTGACGCCAGACCAGTCGGACGTGTATTGATACACGGTTCATATAGGTAGGATTTATTCAGCTATTCGAACCCAGAATAAAGCTGAGGTCAGCATCTGAGGTGTCGAAATGCTTTAAAACAGGTTTCTTTTGGACCACAGAAAATTACTGTTGAATGAAACTGTGGTGTCAAAATAGTTTGATATGTATGTAGCAAGTCACCATTGAACCACACGCACGTGTTTGTTGCGACTGTGGTATCAAATGGTATTTTTTTAATGCTTCCGCTTTTTGTACTACCCTGCATGTAGCCCTTTCCTGTGGGCGTGACATATTTGTCGCGTACGAAAAACAATTACTGGTTCCCACAGGCTGATGAGTAGACCAGACACATGCTTAGGTATACGCACACATTTATCAATATGTGGAGGTATTGAACATTTAATATTTAGATTAATGTATGTATAGTTGTATTTAGATTTATGGAGGTAGGTTTCGAAGGAGGTTTAGTATTTTCCCCCCCACAACCAAAAAAACACACACACACACACACACACACACACACACACACACACACACACACACACACACACACACACACATACACACACACACACACACACACATACATACATACATACATACATACATATATATATATATATATATAGAGAGAGAGAGATAGAGATTCAGTTAGAAAGTACTAATAATTAGATGTGAATTTTGTTGAGTGCACAATAATTTTAAATGATTATGTTAATTTTGTCAAGCATATATGACACTACTTTATTCAAGATATAGATAATCTGAGACTCAATCAATATTTGTTTTACATTTACAAGAGGATAGAATGCATATCAAAATAATTGGCCATCTGAATAATAATAATAATAAATTATATAATAGAAATATGCAACATGTCTCAAAAGAAAAGAAGAAAAGGTACTGGACCACCAGACACATCCCCACAAAATATAGGTATATTTGTAGTTTTCCAGAATTTTGATGATCTGTCATTAAATCAGTTGAGAGTTTATTAAATAATACCAAATAAATGTCATCATCCAAAATAAATTATGAATTAGTTGATCTACTTACCGCTGACAGTAATATTGTAACCAAATCCTTTTTGTGCTTCAAATCCAACGATCAGAATAGTTACTCTCATTGTGTCACCAGCTTTGGTAGATAGTTTGAAATCACATTTAATATCCTTACAGTTTTCAATGTTCTCATCAGAATTTCTACTAAATATTGTATCTCGTTCATAGAGATCAGGCACCCTTGACTCGAGGCTTGTCATTCCCGGTTTAATAGCGTCTATTTCTTCGCCAGGTGACACTGTCTGTGCTCCATTTATGGTAAGAGTGGAGGTGTTGATAAAGTGTTGATAATCTTCAGCTGAATAGGACAAAACATATCTGATTAAATAAGTTGATTAATTTAATAAGAAATAAATAAACATATTTTTACATCATTTATAGGATACAATGTTGAACATAATTAAATTATATTGATGTAAATTGGTACAACTTACCTGATATTACTTTTAACTCGCTACTTGTCTGAATTACTGCATTACCGTCAGTGGTAAGTTTTACAGAATATTGGCCAATGGATGAGGCATTAACCTTATGCAGAACCATGCCAATGCTGTTATCACCATTAAGGTAGTCTATGTTATAACCTGATGATTTGTTTTGTGAATTACATGGAGATTTGCAGAACATCATCCAATTATTTCCTGCGTTAGCGTGAATCCATTCAACTTGTGAATATGCCCCCGAATATTTCCAGCTAAATATAGCATTTTCACCGATTGGACCATACACAGTTGGTAGCCGAGAAATAGCTGTGGAAGATTAAAATGGATATTTTCATAAACAGAGAAAAAGAAGAAAACCCTACAAAACCAGGATAGTAACATCGCTGTTCATCTGTTATGATAGTAATAGTACATTTTATTACAAAAACAAACTATATATTGATAGGTTTTATGTGAAATAAGATGTCGATGTATGTACAATATTATAATTTCATTCTAAAACAAATACACACTTACACGATTCTGTTTTAACAAACGTTGTTGATGCCATTGTCACAAATATAACCATCATACATCTATATTCATGCATGTTGTTAATCTAGGAAAAATATACAAGCATTTAAGAATCATACTTATCACGTCGATTTAATCAGTAGTTCCTGTCCCAAATATTAATGACTATTTTGAACATAAAGCTTAGACTGGTGGTTCACACCCTTCTAGTAAGCAAAGGGCCTTGGACCTTATTAGAAAACAATGGTCTATACTTCATATTTAATTCTAAATGTTTGACTAAAATGATTAACATATTCCTTTATCGGTTTGAATAATGAATCTTGGGTCAGTTGCTTCTGGTCAGTGCATGGTTAGATGATATTAACATGGCTTAGACAGGTTTAGTAAATAGCATGTTGACTGTATTACTATTTACATGGAATAGATCGTCTAAATGATGAAAGTGTATTACCAAGTTGAGAAATTAAGTTCACTCTCACCTAGGAGAGTATTTTCAGTAGAAACTTATGCCATACGTCCAGCATCCAGATATTACTAGGATTACTCCCCTTATAGTATACACCTCAGAGTTGTAATGGGTTTCTAATTAAATATATATATATATATATATATATATATATATATATATATATATATATATATATATATATATATGGCTATCTAACGTCAGAAAGACAGCACTGATCGGTTTCAATGCCAATATTCCAACAATTTCAAATGTAAATACAGTCACTGTAGAAGTAACAATTCAGTACTATCTGTCACCTCGTTGCATTCAGTTGGCAAAGATGCACTTCCGTTTTGGAACATTCATCATGAATAATACATTATGAGAAAGTTTTATATGAAAGAATCTTTCTATTCTATTATTGTCTAATGCAGTTGATAGACAATTCACTGTTACAGGGCATATACTATCCCCTGATTGCTGCTCTTTAAAAGATCATGCTTTTATAAAACTCACATGTATCAAAATGATTCTCATTTTGATTAGTCGTTCTGAAAAAAAGCCATCCGGTCGCTGCGCATAGGTCAGAGCGAGGTAATTAGTTCACTGAATGAGAGGGTGTTTCTTAAAAAGGCAACCCAGTCAATAAAGGCATGCCCGTCAATAATGTGGCATACCCCAACTTTTGTTTGCTATTTGTAATTTGGGGATTGATCACAGGTTTTCAACTGGTTGGTCTATATCTTTATCTGGGGCACTCTCACAACCCGAATGGTTCTTCAAAACAGAATCGATTTTATTGTATAACCGAGTCGACTACAATAAGCCAAGCTAGATTTGCTTCATTCTGCATGCATAGTATCTTTGAAATACGCTTAATTTTCATAGCTGAGGTATACGATCTCGTATAAATACGCTCGTTTAAATGTTAGTTTTTAGTATCATTCGGCTGTTTGTATGTCATAATAGAAACGTCCGAGGCAAGTTTATGTACAGAAATGTAAACTATTTTATGACATGTGTCGTTAAAATGAACGATACACAACCTATATTTGCGTTTGGGAGACACCTGACGAATAGTTTAAAAACAAAACAAACAAAACACAACACTAGCATCAACAAATGACGCATGTAACGAATTAACCGATATAACGAACTCGTTATCTATCAAACACAGGTATTCGTTATCAGCATAGTTCTGAATCTTTAGGAAATAAACAATTGCAATTTAGCGAGTTCACTGTTATTCTGCTCTTACCACCGACCGTGAAAGTTAAATCCGTAATTTGTATTAGTATATTAACAATCAAGTTAATGTCAGTATATATTAATTATTATACGTAGAAATCAAAATCATGCTGCTTACATTGACGAATATTATATGTCGTCCACTTATATGAAACTCTTCACCACTTTTAACAGTAAGGCATTAATCTTCGCCGTTACGACACACCAAGCGTCCTCCTTAAAGGAACCAGTCAGTCTAAATAATTGTTGTTTACATCCTTTCAGCTACCAGACGGAGCGTCATATATTATTGATCGGCTCGAAGTGTGTTTTATGAAAGAGCTATAAGTTCTTCGTTTTCATATACCAGTGGCAGGCTGGATGTAACTGAGATCGTGTTTAAACATTTCACTGACGATTATAACAAATAATTTCTAATACGACCAATATTCAGATTTTGGGGGTTACTATAATCGGGACATGCATCTGTTATTAGCAGTTGAAAGTATTGAGGCGATTGGCTACGTGTAATTCAAGATGAATGCACTCGTAAATAGGTTAATATCATAACGGTTAAATGTTTATATGTATAAAAAGTATCTATATGTGTGTCTGCTAAATATTTTTATAATACATAATTCTCTACGTAAAATTCGCGTCGTATGTACAAAGCGATTTTACTTGCTAACCGTTTGTTGATGAATTTTATGATACAAGCAGCTTTGTTTCGGAAATTTATTTATACATGATTGGGCATGTATGATTTGAATTTGATTGTATCTAAAAAATATGATGGTCTGGAAAAAGGGTTAACACAAGGACATACACACTTTGTTCTCTGTTATAATGTGGGGCTCTATTAGCCTTTCATCTTTCAATAACAGAGAAACATGAAGTCCGAGTGAAACGTCGCTAGCCAGAAAAGACAAGGGCTTCACTTCTTGTGATTTAAGCCAAGCTCATTTATTAAAGAAACGTTATGACGATATCTAATCAGGAACTATGTCTAAATCATTAAGATGCTGCTGATGATGGATGCTTTACGGCCACTTTGTGCACGTGGTATGCTAAGCGACCTCCAAAGGTAATGAAGCGAAGTCAAAGATGAAACAACCTTCAGATATGCCAACGCCGAAATTCGAACTCAAGTTGTAGTTATCCAACGAACTATTAACTATACCACGGAGGTGCCCGTAAACCATTAAAGGGGCAGGGTAGGGTCTACATCATTGACCTAAAAGAAAACTAGACCGAACACGGCCGCCGATTTGATGGAAAACAGGTCCCAACTTCCGGTCGAGGAAATAGGAACTCAGACTGGAAAAATCAGGTTTATAAACGAGGTGAATTATTGTTGTATCGCATTTAAAATAGCTGTTAAAGTGGGGTTTTTTGACGGAAAATTAAGCTTAACTGTTATTATATTTAGCCTGTACGACAACCTCCGGCCTATCTCTGGCGTTTGATCCCAATTAAACTAGATCTACGGACTTGAATAAAACGACTTTTACATATTTCATGGCATATTATAGGAGAGGAATAATACAGATTGTCTGCACACACAAACTTATAATGCACACATCACAATAAACGTCCGTATTCGTAGGTTCAAAACTCGAAGCGCAGCCACTTCAACGCTGCTAAAACCCTTGCCGGAAGTCAGAGCTGTTTGGTCATGGCGGCCAATTCAAACGCTACTGACTGCTCGGTCTAGTTTTATATTTAGGTCAATGGTCTACATACGACTCGGATAATGTATACTAATACAAATCTGTGTAAAAGTTGTAGCAAGATATCAGGGGGCAAATAATAAGTTTCTAAGTTTAATGATTTACTAATTTGTAACTGAGTTGGATTAAAAGGAATGTATGATAAAACTAATTAAACAGTAGTAAAACTAACTTATGATTTATGTTTTTCGCGGTTAAGAAATACTAGCTTGACATACTTGACTTGTATCTTTATAGTATATTAACCATGGTTAATCTAATATGTATATTTGGGAAATGTGGTTGTTTTGTCTAGTTGGAGTGTTTATACATGTATAGCAAATGTTTTTCTACGGGGTGTGAACAACTTTCATGTTGTGATCAGACTTGGCGTGACTATACGTTCTATAGTTTTACAGATATTAAAGCAAAAATGTAACATTGGCTTATTTTAAATTGCACTAAACAAAAGAACACACACCGGCTGAAACTGGAGTGGTTGTGTTTGTTCAGATAGTGACAACATTAAGGACATATATGAATCACTTGAAAATATTAACCCCGTAATCTCCATACAAATACACTAAAATAGGTGGCTTCACACCCGATGTCAGCGATGTAGAAGTATCGTATATTGATCTCCGATGGGTCGATCTCGGAAGTAAACAAAATATTCCTCATCGACAAAGCGCATTTTTAATTCGAATTAACCAATTGAAATTTAAACGTGCGCGAAATAAGAACAAGTATTGGTACTTGAATATAAGGAGGTGTTTGTCACTAAAGAAGGCGTTCTGAGACACATTACCTTGGTCGAGTATACACTGATATTGAAGCAATGGGAGTCTGCTCGAAAGAAGACCGACAGATATATATGATCCAGGTGTCATAGCACCTACCCCCCCCCCTGATGCGCGCTCGTTTTCTTCGTGAAGAAAGCCGATCTATCCCCGACATTCTGTGTGGATTCTGGCCGATTAAACTCCAAATACCTCCCGGCCAATATCGATCTCCATCCGGCTTATTTTCACATACAATTGGCACCAGAGTCTAGAAGTTTAACAATATTTAGCTCTTATTGTGGGGGAGGTCCCTTTGAGGTTAAACGCATGGGTATGGCTCTGAGCTGTAGACCAGCTACGTTTCAGAGATTTATGGACTGATGAGGAAACGATGTCTTATTTATTTGGACGACACATTTTATTCATCCCTGATTTCCCTTTCTATTTGAAGTGTGCCCGACAAGTTCTGTCTCGTCTCTATGAATCGAGCCTGAAACCCCCCCCCCGAAGATCTACTTTGCCAAAAAAAATCAATTTCTCGGATACATCGTATCAGAGCATGGTATAAAGGTAAACCAAACTGAAGTGAAAGTTATTAATAATTATCCTGTCTCTATTCACCTAAAGAAATTGAGAGTATTTGGGGGTTTGTGTAATTATTATCGTGCTGTCGACCGGCGTTTCTTACCCATAAACAAGCCCTGAAATTAACCCCGTTCTGATATTCCCTGACTTTGACAGGCTCTTTTCTCTCTTCACAGATGAGTGCATTCTTGAACTAAGCACCGTGTTGACTCAGTATCATGAAGGGTGCGAGCGTGTTATAATAGCGAGCATGTATTATAGCTTTATAAGAGCTTGGCGGTGCTATGAAATCGACTGCTCCTAAACAGCTCCAGAAATATCTCCATTCTGTGCTGTTTCTATATGGATTATATTTCCACAAACTGGCAAAACTGCGCATGATTGGATATGTAACACACATACCAGTTTAGATTTGCATGCGGATACTGTTTTGATAATAATAGACTAGATTACTTGTCTTGTTGAAGTTTGGGGTAGAGACCCCCGCTGTCGCCTATAGGGCCCTGCCACCAAGTGTTGATTTCGTCTAGATTACCATAGATCATCTGTCATATATATGTATGGTATTGTGTTAAGTGGTGCATGACCACCTACACCAGAATACTATTGGTGGGTCTGCGGTCACCAATTGTTAATGAGGTCAGCCAATCTTTGCACAAGACATTTCTTTAGCTGAATATATAAAGGCGAAGCACTAGATGGGGAACGGTGAACTCCGATGGTCTAGCGGTTAAGCATCCGGCACTTGGTGCCAACGGTCACGGGTTCGAACCACGGATGAGGTCGAAACTTTTCCAGAGATTAATTTCTCGGCTCACCACACCGTCGGTGGCTGACCACGTTAAATGGCGCTGCCGTCTCCACTGAATTATTAAAAAAAATAAAGGGGGACAGGACGTTAAAGATCCCCTGGGGACGTAAAACACTCTGGCAGTGACCACCCTCAGGGTATTTCGGCTCCATCTTTCCGTACTGCTCCCATGTGATTGACGGGGGAGACGCGACAGCCTGGGGATTCTCCCCGAACAAAAAAAAAACGGGAACATAGTCTGGTAGGTGGTTAATTGGGGCAGTATTCAGTGCTATGAATTGGCGTTGCTTTGAGGCGAAGGTCAACTCTGTCTACAAATTCACAGGAGTAAATATTGACAACCTTAGACAGCTGAGTGTGCCTGACATGCCAACATTGGATAGCCCCATAACTAAAGCATCCTAGCAGATCTGAACCCATTGCAACTATATTGCATCCTCGCAAGATACACTGTGTCAATAATAAGACAATGCCAGAATAAGAACAAGAACAGGTCACTCAGCCTATCTAGTCACAATGGTGACTTCACACAATTTGAACACATGGGCTATGCTATGGGTGTTGATGGATTGGCCCGTACGTATGGTCATGGTATGCCATCCCCCACCCGCCAAGGTGATTGGGCACCGGAGTAGTGCGTTCCAAGATAATGAATGACCCACTTTCATAACCAGCTATACCACAAAGATATGCTCATCGTCGACAATTTGAACTTTCACATTCATGTTAAAGGTCATCGTGATGTCCAACGCTTCATCAGTGTCCTTGAATGATGTGGCATACAACAGCATGCACACGAGCCAACACATGTCATCACCAGAGATACTAGCAACCTCGTGTCTGGCATTGGAGTCACGGATCCTGGACTTTGTAATCACATTGGCAGGCTAACGCAATATCATTAGGCAGTGAATTTCAAAGCGAATATCACCAAGCCACCTCCCCGTAGAAAGGCAGTATCCTCCAGAAAACTGATGTTGAGAACTATAAATTTGACATCATGGCCTTTACCGTGTTACACTGATCTGGTGACCCCGTGATGTATTGATGGATGCTTACACTGATGACTTGAGGTTTCTGATATCAGTACACGCTCTTCTACGAAGAATAACCAATGTGCAGAGGCGCCACTGTCCTTAATATATAGATGATATCTAACAGGCGAAACATACTGGATTTAAACTTGAGCGTAAATGTCGAACATCTAGATTGACCGTTGATCACAAAATATACGAAATCAGTTTGTAGTCAAGAACAAATTCTTGTGAGAATCAAGAGTATCGTACTACTTGGATCAAGTAAATGTCTGAGGAAGTGAGAACCATTATCATGAAACCACCCGGTAAATCTTGTGAACTTGATCCATTTCCGACATGGCTGTTAAAAGACTGTCTGGGTGAGCTCCTACCTCTCATGACAACTAGCATACATATTTGAATGCAGGCGAGCTGCGTTCTCAAAGACTTCAAGTTTACTCGTATCATGCCTCTCTTTATGAAGCTAGAACTGGATCCTAACTAATGTTACCTATCAGCATACAGGAAGTATCGCTTAACAGTTCGCTCTGCTCAAAGTACATAATGACATTCTACAGTCTCTTGATGAAGGTTTTATTTCCATGCTTGTTTTGCATGATTTATATGCAGCTTTAGGCATCATAGATCACCGCACGTTATTACATAGCAGTGTTTCGGTATCTCGGGCAAACCACTCTCCTGGATGATGTCATATCTCACAGATAGGTACCAGACTGTGTGTCGATGGTGAACTGTCCAAATCTGTACGTTATATACACCAAGCCACTTGGTGATTTAAGAAGGAAACATGATAACGCCACCACTTTTACGCTGTATTTAGCATTCAAACCCAAAGATGATGTTGCACAGTTTGAGACTCTAACCGATATCGAGAGTTGTCTCAAATATATCGAGTCCTGGATGGCCTGCAATAAGATCAAGTTAAACGTAGACAAGACATATAGGGGTCATGCTATTCTCCTATAGGGATAACCCCAAAAGAAAAGATCCTATCTCTGTTAATGTAGTCAATTCTTTAATTGCATCAATATCGCATACTGAAAGCTGTATGTAGATCAAGTTCTGGTCAATTAAGGATGATCGATCGCATCAGACGTTACCTGTCTAATGAAGCCACAAAATCACCAGTGAATGGATATGTTACATTGGATTTGGACTACTGTAATGTCATGCTACACGGTATTACCAATAACTTATTAATACTAATACTAATAATAATGATGATGATGATGATGATAATAATAATAATAATAATAATAATGTACATTTAATAAAGCGTCATTACTAGCAGGAGCCATTGAAAGACACTGTAAAAATTATATGTAATATTATAATACCCCAAATAATATGTCTGTAAAAACTATATAAGAAATTTAAAATAATATTTTTTTCTGTGAAAGCAACCATGAACAGGTGTTTTTTAATGTTTTTTTAAACGTATTTAAACTTTTCTAATGTCTTTTCTAATCTTACTAGTCGCTAGTAATAACAGCGACATAAGTTAACAAATATTACTTATTTTACTGGAAAACAACTACAACGTTGATGTCACACTACAATAAATTTATGTCATTTAATGACTTGTTGCCAAACAAAATTGGTGTTGCCGCTAAAGCACCAACACGGTTCGACACCCGTGACGATGAGCAACCAGAAGAAGAGTAGATAACAACAACGATGAAACCCAAAACCTCAATCCCACTAAAATTCGTGGTCTTCAACAAAATGACGCCCGGACGAAGGATATATATATGCCTATATTTCTAATTATGTAACAGTGGTGGTGTTTCTGGACAGCTTATTCAGCAGGCTTTCCCCCGAGTAGATGTGCCACATGCTCTTGGGTTACATCGTGAAAACATCAACAATGGTAAGACCGGAAACGCTCAAGATGTATGCCAAACTTCTGTCAAAATATTTCTGGCTTGGAATGTATAATGGTGTGGTGAATCATTTTTATTCCTCCACTTTACCAGTGGACCTTTGATATGTCTCATGAAAAATCCACTTTTAGAGAACAAGAAAATTAGTGGGTATCCTTAGATTAGAAACGTTGCATATGTGAATTCAAATCCAAATTTATGGCAAACTCTGATTATGAAACTGACGTCCTTCTGGAGCAATATATTGTTGGTGATCCATATCAGACCATGGAAAGTTTAGTTATTTGGATGTCGCGGTGGCTGACTGAGCAGAAATTAAAGAACAGAATTTATAATGACAGATAATTTATTAGTGATTGATACCATGCAGAAGGACGTAAGATCGGCTAAATCCTGTCACTGGGATGAAACGGCCCTAATGAATTTCAACATATCTGTTAAGAAAAGATTAAATACTGACAAATCACTAGAAGCTATTATTTATCTTACTTTTGTAAAGATGATTCAAATGCTAGGAAGGAAGTCATCTGAGTATATACATGCTAAATGGGTATTTGAAGCAGTAAGCAACGGAACATACACTAACACCGCCTCAAAGCCAACATTTTGGCTTTGTAATAACATTGCAAAACATTTACAGGATGAATGTATTTAAACAAGGAAACTTTGTTTTGGATATATTATATCTTATAACCTATGGAGGCCAAAACGTTCGTGATAACGGGGCAGATATGCATCAACTTGTAGTATGGATTATAAATTAGAAATTGTTCCACTCAGAATAAGGAAAGAAATCTACCAAAATAAATTAAAATATACTATTTCCTGGACCCTGACGGTAACGTTACTTTATGTACAGAACAATTAATGCATCAAGTAGGGTAGTCAAGAAAACTGATTTGTTATGAACACAATGGGATCTACACAAAACACATTGACATCTGCTACTGGAAATATGCCACATTTATTTCAAAATCTGTTCATGTTAACCAATGTGTTTACAACGGATACCATGCCAGTTTCACACAGCCAAATTCCCACAGAAAGGGATATGTGAGAAGAGCATAGTTTTTAACATGTCGCCTTGCCATAAATCGGTGTCGACTAATATGAATGTTAACAGAGTACAAATTATTGCCATGCAGGAACATGAGGTAGTACGGAAATTGACTAAGCTGTTGGGAAAGGGCCTTCGGAAACAGTTTCCGAAAAGAACCTACAAATCAACAAAACTGACAATAATAAATAGGAGATTATTCTGTCTTTTTGTACTTCGCCAGAATAGTCTAAAGTACAAATGGCTAGGGCTGTGTTAATCCATGGCTGCGACCTATGGCACCCGATATACCAAGCCGCAGATTGGAATACTCCTTGTCATTTTCCTTGTTCCCGTGAGTGATGGACACCATTCCGTAGAATGGATACCATAACATTTACATTGTCCAATTCAAACTTCGGATTTTTCTGAAATATTTTCCAACCATTGATCATCTTGCTAATGGTGGTTTAGTGTCTCGATAAATTTATTAGCAAACGGTGGGCTCATTTCGTAATAACGACTCGTCTTCCTACTGATTTTCTTAATTACTTCCTGGAACATATTGCCATTTATTAATTGATCTCTGTTATTTTGATAGCATTATCTGAAATATCAATAATGATTTTATTTGTACGCTTTGTTTCAGAGGTCTGTTTGACGTACTCTAAATTGCAAATTCGTTGAGCGTATTTGTCGAGATTCCCGTCACATCATTAAAATGCCCATAGTTTGAGATTAGTCACCACAACAAGAACAACAACCTGGACTATTCTGTTAATATTACTACCAAATGTCTGCCGTTCTATTGTTGGTAAAGCTGTATCTTTAGATATATAACAGTAAACCCAAACTAAATTAAGATAATATATTTATTAATAGTAGTAATATATTTGGTTACAGTAATTATATTTTTATTGTGTGTACGTGCTCTTGCGTACAGGTGCATGCGTGCATGCGCGTATTGATGTTTCCTCTTCCGAAAACTATAACTATCTACTTGGTCAATAGTAGAAATAATCAATTTAAATCAGATAAAATATATTATAATATTTCAACGTAGTTGTAAACAATTTACTATAAGGCTGTTTTCTTCTACAACACATGACGAATCTCCATCTACTTGAATGTCTTGAATAAATCACAAGTGTATTTGAGCTCGTTAAGCACCTACTAAGTGTTGATAGATTAGGTTGGCAGATGGAATAATATTATTTGCAAACGTATCCGAACTCATAACTGCTGTAAGAGGTTAATGATAATATTAATCTCAACATTTCACTGAGACAATAATAATTAATGTGCTGAAGAAATGAAATAGTTCAACGTAATTTAGATATGACAGACTATAATATTTCCGAGTACACTAAAAAATTATTTTAAAGAATAACAGAGACTACTTTTTAATAACAAATGTATTCTTCGTGGAAGTTATTACATACTGTTTGACAGCGATTAAGTTAGGAATGACTATCTTACATCAATATATGATTGATATATCAATTAATGTCAACTTGATGTTAACAATGACGGGTTGAAGTGCAATTCGTAAGAACTGGAATTGCAAAACAATTTGTAGATAAACATGGATGTTAGTGTTTCTCTTATGTGTAGCTCATATAAATCAAGAAGCATACAACAAATTCTATGACCTGTGACATTCGCGATGAAGATGAGCCTAAAATGAAAATAAGAGGGCTGGACATGAAATATAATTAAAATTCAAACAAATTTAATACAATAAATACTAATATATGACATTTGATTAATATAGAGCACATACAAATTATTGACATAAATAATTGTATTTAAATATGACAGTGATATAAATTAGGATATAAGATTAACCCTAACGTATTTTAAATTAATATAGGGTTTATCGTAGAAAAATACTAACTTCTCTATTAGATTAGGTTAGTTTTTTCCCCTGACATTTGGAAAATGCACATTTTTGGCATTTTAAATATCCAAAGATAAATAGTCTAAAGTATCACACAGTAATGCTAGTAATCCACGTGATAAGGGAAGTTAAGTAGACATCTAATGCACAAAAACATTTCAAACGAACACAATTAGAACCTAATTGAAGCTAAATGCTATTAAATCAATATAAAAGCAAGTGATAAAACACAGTATATTGTAATACTTCTCATTGAAATAATATAATGAACAGATATTATCTGGCAAGAATAACTGTTGTGTACTTTAACAATAAAATCAATTTCATACCTTCTCTAAACTATAACTATTAATTAGCTGAAGACGATGAGCTATTAATTTCAAATTAATTATAGAAATGATTATACTTCCCACTGTTTACAAATCCGTAAGTAGAATATGACAAGGTATATTTTATAATGGGAATTGTTTTGCTACTAAAAGAGTTGCTACCTAACGTAAATGCCTAAATATGAAAACTTACATCAACAAGATGGCTTTATAAAAATTAGTAAGAGAATATGTGTGTGTGTGTGTGTGTCTGTGTGTGTATGTGTGTTTGAGTGAGTTAGTGTATAATCAGAAAAGAGGTTATCAGTGTCTAAGTAGATAGACAAATAAAGTAGACTAGAACAAATACATTCTACCTTTAGATGTTGGTGAATCTAGAAAAGAAAATAAGATGCAATATATTAACAAACCTGAAATAAAATTAACGCTATTTTTATATATTGAATACTGATATGTGACACAATCACAACATGGAAAATATACAACGTCTGTTTCAATTGTTATTTGTGTCAATAACCCTCACTTTGTTTAAGATTAAGCCTAGAATATTACGTAGGAGTAATAAAGATTATAAGTAGAAAACACAAATTCGTTCCTTTTATGAAGAAATAATTTATTAATTGTTAATAAAGTGTGTTACCACAGGGAATAGCATCAATCTTACTATTTTCCGAATACCTGTTTTGGTAGGTTCTTGACAATATTAGTTTCATTTCATCCCAAATGTTTTAATTATTTACTTGCCAAAGGGAAGAAATAGTTAACTTTAATATTAGTGATACTATATATAATACTATATATATATCCCAGTGCTGAAAAACAAGTATTGCGTGTTGGACAAACACTATTTTTATAATAGCTACCGTGTGTGATACGACAACTATTCAATACATAAGTGTGGAAGTGAGTATCACTTTCTGAGTAATTTGACTATTAACGGTTCTGATAAATTAAGAAGACTAGAACAAATGTCATACCTTTTGGTGTCATCGCTGATGCTGATTCTAAAAACGAAAATAAGAGACAATATATTAAATAAATTTAATACTAAAAGAAATAATTCTATTCCATATATTAAATGCTAATATAAGCAAAATGAAGATATAGAACCGTGGGCCGAAACAAAATAGCAATAACTAAGTATACAATACGAAATTAGTGTATTTTTTGGCGTGTCATACCAAAAGATGGACCTGCTTAATATGGATAAAAGTGGACGTATGCTGGTTATAAAGGAGGTTATAAAATTATATTATTAACAAGATCCAGCTGTATTTCAAATTACAGCTGATATTTGATCCGGAAATGGCGCCAAATATGCAGTCAATGTCAAAATATTAACATTTTAGCAAACTAAGTATAATTTAGAAAAATGGCAATATCACTCGATAATTAATTATGTAACGAAGTGAAATGCATTACGTTAAAAAAAATATTTAGTGAAAGAAAATGGATGGTCACGATGGTAGTGAAGCGATTAATTATACCTTTGCTAGCAAGTATAAAGATTTATATCACGGTGTCTTGTGTGACATCAGTGACACGCAAGAACATAGACTAATATCACGGATAGGATTAATTGTATTTATGTACAGGAGAAACGTTCATAAATGTCGATATGAGCAAGCCAATGCACGAAATAAAAGCTAGAAAAACACATGTTATTGACAATTTAATGTCTGATACAATAATAAATGGATAGGGGTACTGTATACTCATTTATCGTTTTTTTGTTTGTTTTACATGTTAAGACATTGTCTACCATCAAATAATATGCTTCTATCTATTTTAACTCCGACCTCTCAAAGTACCAAGAATTATCGAAGTGATAATTAATGCAAATTATGGAACTATTGCTTTAGGTAGTCTTTTCAGTCAGTTATTGGATATTATTAGTATGGATAAAAGTGGAAAATAATTTAATCTTCAGATCTGTACCTGACAACAGAAAGCTGGTTTGTCAATAAGGAAGTTACACATGATTACGCTTGACGTCATTAAAGCTTATTAATGTGTTAGTAGAAGGACGTGTATCTAACGAATAGAGTTAAGCAGTGTAATGATATATACCACGTGACCACTGTATAGTAGTACAGAAAGACACTTGTTTTAATAAAATCAGTTCACGTTCAAGAGTATGTTGTGGACACACACTTCCATACATACACAACGGTGCATCATCCAACAATACCAGCAGGGGGCATTGTATCCCCTTTTTTGTGCTGCGTATATATGGATGTTTTCCTAAAATAATTGAAGCAGGATCACATTGGCAGGTACATATATTGATGTTTTTGTTTAAAACCGCCATCAATCATGTTATTGCTTTGTTAATGATTTCGAAACATTTGAAATTGAATTTCAAGCCATCATTTATTAAACAGAAAACTTTATACAGGTATGTTGTAATAGCATACGTGGGAATTTTAAATTTCACCTTAAATGTGCAAAATGTTGGACCCTTCAACAGGGAAATGTTCTTCTTGTACATATTTTACAATGTTTATGGTTCTTTACTAAGGAGTTTGAGTTGTTCATCACTTTGCAGTGTATGGCTTAAATGTGTTAGATGTGCGTAGAATATACTTAACAATTCATATTGCAGATTCATGGAATATTTGTATAGCAGACAGAATATGGAGGAATAGTAATTGTAACAGAGAATGGTAATTTTTCCCTGGTTCTCTTAGTAATAATATCAATATTATCTTTTAGTGTGCTAAACTTTGTGAAGTTTCCCTTTCTGTAGTAGCCTCAAATATACAAATGTTTATACAGAGTTAAGTCGAATATATAAACATCTTATAACTGAGCTGAGTACATTATCATCAATTCTTTTAACTGCCTGTTTCCTTATATATAAATCGGTTACACTACTTTGAAGCATCTTTTGTTTGATGCTTCATTGGCACAACTAATTCACAAAGTTGGGTTAGGAATATACAGCTAGTGATTTTTTTCCGGAATGACAATTATTTCAGATGGTCTATTACAATCAGATCTTACAAGAAAACGTTGGAAAGTCTATAAAGGGTACTTTGAAGATATCATACAAACTGTTATCCATGTAAATCAGCCTGACATCGATTAATACGTTTTCCTGTATATAGTCAGACTTAGTACATTTTGAAATAGACCTTTTAATCTTTCCAGTATTATTCTGCTATTTGTAAAATCCACTGACCAAATATGAAATATTGATATTTAGCTGCCAACTTACGTGAATTATATTGAAATTTTATTTGTGAACAGCATTGGCTTGTGTTGTTGATGTTTAGTCTAGCTAAGATTATCGTAATAAAATATATAATATACATAATAAGATATGGGAAGTTTGATCATAAAGTATGTACACTACTTTCAAATATATATATATATTAAAAACATTTACTTGTTTTGTGGGTTATATAATGTAATTAGTATCACGGAACGCTAAACAAATCCGTTTGATCACACTCCAACCTTTAAGGCTGCTGTGTGCTTCCCTGTTGATCTCGGCTAGATTAGATTTTATTGAACGAACGGAATGTGTTTTCTTAAATCAAGCCTGTCAACGTAAAATGGTTGTTATTATGCCAATGTTAATAATTATAATCTTTGAAGGTCTCTGAACCCAAACAAAGATATTCTTTACAAGTCAGGTTTGCGCCTGGTTGGTACTTTTCTTGTCGGAGATGAGTTCCCGGCAATTATTTGGCTTGATTTACGCACTAAGAATGTTCACTAATTTCTAGACATCGTGAGTGACCATAAACAGCCTAAATAGTAGATTGTGCCAATCAGTATATGCATATATACGTGTTCGCATGTGTGTGAGGTTCCAATCGCGGAATTTGACAATATCCCGTTGTTCACATATAATATAACAACAAAGTTGTTTCCGTTTTATACTATCTGATGTCCCAGACCCATTGACCTAGAAAGTGTGGCAATTGGAAGTTGGCGAATATCTATCCTATCCGGTCGACTACATGGTCTAACTGGCCACACATATTCACCACCTCAGTTCAAATCTCGCCCTGGTCACATCTAGAGATTGTTTTATCTTTGACTTCGTCTCATTACCCTTGGAGGTAGCTCGGCCCATTTGACCTATATCGTGCACAACAGTGGCCGTGAAACTTCAACTAATCAAACATTTATCGTATCCAACACACCGCAAACGAGCAAATATAGCCTTAGTCAGAAGCAACCTACGATTTGTAAATAGTTTGAAGCCAATAGTAAATTATTGGTCAGGGTGAGTATATATTGGTCACTTTCTCGGCCGACAGTTTCCGTAAATAGTTCGATCTACATTAATGGACGTATTCAAGTTACACCTGACAACTAAACTGGTCGGTCATTTCCCTATTGTTCGTTGGCCAGGTATATGTCGAGGTCTCTATTATCATTTGGACTTTATCGACAGTTCCATTATACATTTGTAATTATAGCTAATTTACTCTACTTACAAACTTCGTATTATATTAATCATCCAGAGCTTCTTTCTGTAGTCAGTTGTTTTGACCCTCTGTAGTATATAATTAGGTTTTACGTGATATTCTTTATTCAATTATTGATACAATTGTCAGACCAGTATCTCGGAAACAACCTTTCTCGGTCATTATCGCTTGTGTTTCCACAATATTTTATCATTTTAGATGCCCCATTGGATGTAGAAATGACCAGAGAGAAAATGCTGTGAACTATTGTCTCGATAGACGAACTGATCACCACAGAACGTGATGGAGAAGTGAAAAGGCGCGGTTTATGTTACACATATGTTTACACATATGTTACACCAGACACGACCACCAATCCTGTCTACTCTCAATGAAGACATCCATGTTATTCTGCATATACAAACTTACGACACGCATGTATTATATGGTATGTAATAACACACACACACACACACACACACACACACACACACACACACACACACACACACACACACACACACACACACACACACACACACACACACACACACGCACGCACACGCACACACACACACACACACACAGACTCACACACACACCACACACACACACACACACACACACACACACACACACGCACATACACACACACGCACACACACAACGTGTTTTATTACTAGAATAGAAATGGAATTAAAGAAGAAGAGGATGAAATAATGTTTTAATCTATGTTTCACTTAAAACATTAAGGTATTTATTTTTTAAATATGACCAGTTGATTTCCCACTAATATCCCTTTTTATCTTTATCCATGAGACAACACCCTATTCTCTCCTTTGAAGAAGGTAGCGAATGAAAATATTGAATGTTTTGTTGTGTATAGATCTCAACGAAAAACACCTAGGGCTATATCATTTGTGCCGTCAGGTAAAGATAATGAATGTTGATACATTGCAAGTACAGCAATTGATATGGCAACACAATAGGCACAACGGCATATCATTCAATTATTCCAGTGTTTAGATAAAATGGTGACCCTCACGCATTTAGGCAATAATAAATATGACACATTCCTTAAATGGACTATTTGAGTCTTGAAATCGTGTCACCAATCCATTAGCCAGACCATTAACCGTGTTAGCATTTTCACTAGATTTCAATTTCCAATTACTGCCAATTAGCTGGATGAATGGGTTCGTAGTGAGACATATGAATATCGTCAGATTAACATGTACAGTTAGTCCATCTATCTGAACGACAACAGTATGAACTAAAACCTTGAAAAATACTAGTTAATACATATAATGGTCTTAGGAAAAATATGAATATGCTGAGTTTAGGATTGCTAGACATATAATATTTATTGACTCTGTGTGATAGGTAAGACGGTATTTTATCATCTATATCAAGGTATAGTTTTATTTTGTTATCCTAATTATTTAATTATTTCATGTAACAAAATGTTAAATACTTAAAAATAAGATAAGTATACATTACAATGTGTTTATTTAACAATATACGATGTGCCTGTGTGTTTATATATATATATATATATATATATATATATATATATATATATATATATATGTGTGTGTGTGTGTGTGTGTGTGTGTGTGTGTGTGTGTGTGTGTGTGTGTAATGTGAGAGTAGTTATACAATTTTCCAATAAAGGGATTCAGTATGAAGACGGCGTTTGAGTTACATTTTTTCCATTGTTGCGAAAGATAGAATAGCTAGTTCATTAAAATAATTCGCTAATATTGTTTGTGCCATTTGTATATCAAACGTATCGCTTCATGTGTCATACATTCTATTGAATATGTTCTCAATAAATCACCATTATAGCGAGTAAATAGAGTTGATATAATACGCACAAATTGTATATAATATTTTTTAATTTGTAAGACAGACAAACAGACAAGAGAGAGAGAGAAGAGGAGAGAGATATATACATACATACATGCATACATACATACATACATACATACATATATACAGACAGACAGACAGACATAAATATACAGAGGAAAACATATAATACTTACTATATATAGTTAGTTTCAGTTTTTTAATCAGCCCTTTTCTATTATGTTTGTTCCAGGCCAGGCAAACAAACGTTCCATTATCCGCTTTATGGACAGGATATAGGCCCAGAATGTTTTCATTTTTCACAACAGATCTACCAATTTTCTTCCATAGAAAACTACAACTAGGCTTACAGTTGGCTGTACAAGCTATTGTTATGTTATCCACATCAGCCACTGCTGTTATTGAATCACTCTCGTTGAACTCAATCTGATAGGGGGCATCTAGAAATATAGAAATGACAAGAACCTGTAAGATTATATGCTGATATAAGGAGGGTCTACATTTACATAACACTTGAATATCGATAATTTGTAAAGTGACAATTCACAGGTGAATGTGAGCAAAACATCGACCCTTTAAAAAACCAATGTGCATATTTGTATTGCCTTTTCATCCTGGGTTCTAATACCTATTACTTATTACAGGTAGTTTGGTCGGAGGAATTCGAAACAGAGTCTCCCGATGACATTAATATACCACACATCAAATCTCACGAGGTGTTGCGGGCGTAAGTCCGCCATACGATGAATTTCTAACACAATCAATTCAATTTCGCCCATGACTTCCTGAATGACTGGCTGTGGTATGTCTGCCCAGTGCCATTTGAGTGCAGCATTCGAACCGAGCACGAGGGGGGCCCAGTTGTGGTATACGATCCTATCTGAGCCAAACCTTTGTTTGGAGCGAGTGTACATCTGCAGGAAAAACACTTGGTGCCACCAAGGGTTGTATTACGAATCCAACGTCATCTCTTTCCAGAAAGATACATAATCAGGAGTTCTCAAAGTTAATTTCGTCAATCGAAGTTCCCTAGACAAAACAAGAATCTAGAGCGTCTTTATACTTCACTAACTAAACAATAATAATAATGGCCGAAATGCCAGTTTTAACGTGGCTGGCAACCTCAAATGAGGGAGACGCAAATGGTCTGTAATTTATATATTATATTATACACAATTTACCATAGTAATAGGACCTAAGCGTTGGCTATCCTGAACGCACAGGCGCAGATGATAACGTATATTATAAGATACAATGCAGGTGTCGAATTGCCCTTATAGTGTTGTTGTTTGTCTATTTGTGATTTCATTGATGAATGGTTATCCCATCTCGATCCACAACGAGTTCTTCTATGGCAAGGATCACGTCCAATAGAATCGAGACCAGCCACCCAGTTGTTTTTGCAAAATGTCCGAGGAGCCAGGAAACGACCGAGTCTAGTTAATCTGCTGGCTATCTTAACATCATCACTCCCAAAATATATTCAGATATTTCTTCCAACTTGTTGAGGGCTCGCTATATCTGATGTCGGGGTCGACATGGTTGTCAGATAGTCGATGCACTGATGAAGCCTATCACCCGAGTCCAGATAGAGGTGATAATAGGTTGGAACGTGAGCTTTAGCTCTAGGAAGAGAATGCGGATTCACTTAGCGAACATCGTGACTTGGTTTAGGTTTCTGCCAATCGAGCTTTTGATCCGGATGATTCGGGTATGGAGTGTCTCTGCCAAAGCTGTTTCTATATGAAAGTATCGCTCTAGGACAACGAATGACCTAAATTGTACCGATATGTCATCCATCCATTTATCTATGTGAAGGTATCCCTTGACTTCTACGGAGCGCAAGTAATCAACAATGGAGAAAATGCTGGTGCACCTTCGAGATACAAAGGCAGTACATTATGTCAGTACATTATGCAAGAACTCTGGATACATACACGCAGTGTTGATTCTGTTAACGCTATCCTCAAAGATGCTGGCGACCGATCAACAACGGTTACTATGAACGCTTTGCATCACCAAGCACCATATACAGCCGGTGTCTGATTGCATGGCCATCCTGGACCTACTGCACTGATGCGAGGGAATTAAAGCCATAGCTAGACCCTTTCTATCTAGAATACAAATAACTAGTAGTTTACTGCTACAAAATACATACCATTGAGACCGATGACAAAATGTTGACAAAGGCGGTGTAGCACAGCTGTTTAATTTTTCATCTTTTTGTGGTTTATTCTCGCTTGGTCAATATTGTCTCCAGGGGATCCCTGAACTGGACTTCATGCCCCGCGATGTCGTCATTGATTTTGTGAACATGGCGCTCATACTAGTAACCAAAGATATTCTAAGTATACAATGAATTTTCCCTGCTCATATCTCGAACTAAGGAAGGCCTGTATTATGCTACTTGTCAGATGCCTCACTTTCAATATCCTGCTTTTCTCTAGAAACAACTATTCTTCCCCGTGTTGAGCAACTCAGGTTTTGGTAAGGAACGTAAACATCGCGATAAATCAATAGAACAGTTTCACACCGCACAGACTCACTTGTACAAACACGTATATAATACCTGGGCGGAATCACCTACAAACTGCTGTAGTAGGACAGGGCCTCACGTCTGATAGTTCCACATACTGTCAAAGGACCAGAAGAACGAGATCTCTATTGTCCTCTTGGATGTGGGTGTCACAGCAGTTTGGCATAATAGCTCGCAAAGTGATCAATGTTTTCCGTGTTAGATCTATGGTTACCACGAAAGGGCTGTTCTACACGGGTAGACTTTTGTTTCATGTTTGCGTAATTGCATTAAATGCTTAGCATCCAGCTGCAATAATTGTATTAAATGCTTTGCATCCAGCTGCAATAAGGATACTGGGAAGGCGTCTGTTGGATTAAAACATTTTGGCAGATCTATCTACCAGCCCAACTACTAGTTCCACGTCTAAAATACCAAACTGCTATTATTTGATACATGACCGGCCTCACCACAAACCTATAAGCACATGCTGACGGTCGAAGACGTAGCTTCGGAATAAAAAGAGGCAGAGCCGCAGGTAACAAAGCGGGTTGTGAGTTTGAGGGTACTTTTACCAGGGTCTACAAAGTTTAGTTATCTTCAGTGGTCTAACCTAATAAAACTAGATCTATATACTGTGATAGCAACATCACAATAATGTAATACAGGAGCCGATAACTGCTATTTCATAATGGTGTCACCTCATAATCACACAACCTAAAACATATGATAATTGTTACCATGGCCGAGAAGCGGATTGAATAATGAGATCGTACCATTCATTAATCTCTAGATACAACAATACATTATCGCCAAACCCAGTAGCAAAGGAGAGTATACGGGAGGTATGTGTACTTTATGTGGCTGTGTGGGAGCGAGTTCGTATGGTTTCATATCTAGATACAACAATACATTATCGCCAAACCCAGTAGCAAAGGAGAGTATACGGGAGGTATGTGTACTTTATGTGGCTGTGTGAGAGCGAGTTCGTATGGTTTCATAGACTGTTTCCCAGCATCTGCATACCCATCGAAGACACCTACGTCTAAACAAGAGTCTTATACAGTCAAGAGTCTATGATTCTAAAGAAAAGACACAAAACAACTGCAGGCTTTCCATTTAGAAATGTACACTTTAGAGCACACCTTTAAATATGTTGACAAATAAACTAGTTTGTATGTCTTACAGCCTGTTATCATGACACCGTTCAGTCTGTGGTTCAGGTGACAGATGAACTCCTTGCTGCTATGTAACCAATTGCTATGTATTAGGAAAAAATCAATCTTTTGCCTATAAATATTACTTCTAAGCTTGTAAATCTTCCGCCTACATGTCACGAGTAATATCAAACAGGTTGTGGTACAGAATGATGTCGCATGGAAACGTCTATATAATGGTTCAGTTCCAGTTCTAATAGATGAATTTCAAAATAATTGGTACGCCTTAAAACAATGATTGTGCTATTTATCCGTTTTTAATTCCCGCTTCCCTGAACTACAGACAGTCAAAATACTTCCCCTTCCAACCTAGGTTCACGATGCGAAACATATATGACACTTAGTGTAATATTATATTACCATGAAATTTTCAAAATTGATTGACATTCTGCTAAACGATATGTATCATAATAGCTAGCTTAAACATTACGGTAGATTATACCACATAAACAGATTGTAAATCGGCAGCCACTTTGTCGGTCACTAAACCATCAAAAACAACGGCCAATAAGTCTGAAGGATGATGACGTCAAAAACCAAAACAAACCAGCCGCGCTTTGCATTGTGGAATTTATAGGGGGTCCGCTGAGCGATAATACCATGATAATCCCGCCATTTTAACCTTAAATGTAAATGTTCCGGATCTGTTATTATCATGCCAAAAATTTACTTCTGCGTATCGTTTAACTGTGCTTCAACACCGAAAAAGCCGGCACTGTTGAAATATTGTATTCCAAAACTGAGAATCAGATTATAACTATATGCTAATCGTCCGTCATTGCTACTTTATAAATGATAGTAAAGTGTGGTATTCAACATTGTACACTACAGTACAATAATATTCATTGCACATAACAAAGACTGTTAAAATGTAATGTTCATAGTAAATCACACTAAAATTATATTTAACGAAAAGAAGAAGAATAGAGTCCAGTATATTGGTAAATTTAATTTATTATTTATGGATTAATATTAATATGATAAATTACACTTTATTTACCAATATTATTATTTATGATCTGATGGATAATAATACTGGTAAATTACACTTTATTTGCGCCTTTCACTGTTTCGGTCGATCCTTACACTGACACTAATTATAAATTTGACAAAATAGTTTATGATATGTATGTAGTAAGTCACCAGTGAACCACACGCACGTGTTGTTTGTTGCGAGCTGTGGTATCAAATGGTATGTTTTTACGTGCTTCCGCTTTTTGTACGTAGCCTGCATGTAGCCGCTTTCCTGTGGGCGTGACATATTTGTCGCGTACGAAAAGCGAATTAGCTGGTTCCCACAGGCTGATGAGTAGACCAGACACATGCTTAGGTATACGCACACATTTATCAATATGTGGAAGTATGGAACATTTTATTTTTAGATTAATGTATGTATAGTTGTATTTAGATTTATGGAGGTAGATTTCGAAGGATGTTTAGATATGTTGATGCTCTGTGCCCGTTGCCTCTTACTATGTACCCTAAAACACACACATGCACACACACACACACACATATTAGCGTTAACATCACATGTATGTTGGGTGTTATCTATCTAAAACAGTATTCCAATGCTCAGCGCAGATGTATAGTGTTGTATCACATTATTGAAAACACAATATTAAACCAAGGCTTAATCTACTTTAATATCCTGCTGTTATAGTACGAAATCTATTCCTAGGATATATCCCTTCGGCAATATATCTCAGTTTGACCAGTGTCGATTTTAAACAAAGAAATCTCTCACCAACACCTTAATTAGATTATAGTTTGCAGATTATATCTTGTCGCTTACTTTATGAAGATAAATAAAGTGGTTTATGAAAGCATTTCATGGATATATAGGTGTAAATAAAATGCAGATCAAACCAAACAGTTTGTCAGGTAGAAGTAACAAATATGTTGTCAAGGGTAATTCCTTAGCTGTTTATATATTTATCACTAACACCCCTTTAATGTATTATTTACCTTGCATTACCTATCCGTTGTATATTCGCCTTTAATTTCGACACAGTATGTAAGATTCCTAAAAATTACTAGCATGACACATTGGTAAAACCTTAATCGAAGAAAAATAAATTAATAATAAATTAATATATCGTACTATTACACAAACGTTTATATTGTTGTCTTAAGAACAACTTTTCAAATCTCGTCTTCAGTGGTCCACTCCTTTCTTACATCTTGTATCGTATTTGCAGCTTATAAATAAAATGATGGTGACTATCTGGTAACTTTATTATGCTAGGATATGATAAAAAACGAGTGCCTGGTACTTCTGCTTTTGTGTGTTCATAAAAATCGGTACTTCCTTGACCTGAAAATACTTATAATTATCTATATTGGTTAGAGGACACCTCCTTGGCCTAACCATTAGCGCGGTTGGCCACCTATCTTTAGTATCTGGGATCAAACCAGGCCGGGCTATGTCATCTTTCACTTAGCTCCATTACCTTTGGGGTCGCGCGTCCCATTTAGCCTTCCTTAAGGACAAAAGTGGCCGTAAAACGGCAGCATTTACAATTTTACATATTGGTTAGATGAGTATTTGGACATAAAGTTGTTAGAGTTTTAAGTACCTTTATTTTACCATATTGACCCATCCCTGATGTATACACTGAATAATATATCTAACTTAGCTGGTTCCATGTAGACTTGGTTATAAACATGATACAATTTAAACCTATCCTTGGAGATATGAATTACAAACGACTGGATATCATCCAATTCATGATGTATTCTGAAGTTACTGCATCGTTTCATGGTTAAACTGAACTATAATATAAGTATTGCTTAATATTCTACATATCAGTTCATAATTATTATATTAATTATGCAAATTATTCCGAAGATATTCAACTCTTCTCATCCGATGCAAGACGTTAATGTCTTATAAATTATTCCCATTAATGAAGTTACATCCTTGAAAAAAAGTGTTTCTATGTATAGCGTGTGTGCATACCATTCCAACGATTATAGAGTGTCTTATATCAGATGGCTACAAAATACCAAATGAAGTAAACAACATGACGATAATAAATGTGTTAGGAAGTTAGCATTATAATATAGTATCTGACGTATCAAATAAATGCCTTCCCATTCGTTTCAGTTACACTAGAAATGGTACGCTCAAATATTACTGTTCATTAGACAATATGTATAAGTATGTGTATGATAACTAGGCAACTACAAATAATTATTTATTATAAACAGTACTTACATTCCACATTAAGTACCATCTGACTTTCTTTAGTGTCGAATCTTCCTTTTCCTAAGTCAACAGTACCTTTACAAAGAAATACACCACCAGCAGATCTCCTAGATGATACATATGTGCTAGGATTCCATAATAATGTTTGTGATACTATTGACTTTTTACCACTTGGTGTAGTAGTGACTGGTTGAATTACGACACCAGATGGTAATATGCTATTATTATTATTATTATATGTCCATGATATGGTAGCAGCAGGCTTCGACTCAAAGCTACAGGTAACATTGAAGGAATCTTTTGGATCTGCTATGGCTGTTGCTGTTCTCGGTAGAGATGTACTGATATTGGCCTTAGCTGGAAACAAATGAACACACTGAAAGACGGCAATTTGAAAGAGTTAATTCACTAATAGTATATAAGGGTTAATTTAAAACAAAACTAACTGTAAAATAAGAAACGAGAATGCCATAAGCAATAGCACTCACGACATATTTTCACACAACTAAACATAATTACTAGCCTATTTATTTAGATAAAGTATCGACCTAAAATCCAAATCCTATCGTTTGTTGCCTACAAATAATTACTGGTGTGTATAAATTGAATCAAGCCGCTTCATATTCAGCTGTTTTAATCTTATCTGAAGACGTCGACGCTGTATATTTGATACAAATACACGACAAAATATGTAATATTTTATTAACCAGGTGCACGCAGGAACGCATAAAGAATATAAATGAGCATCGCTAACTGAAACACTGGCGTTACCCATTTCCAGACGTTGACTATTTGTTAATGGGACAGGTTTATGTCTATACCGTAACTATAGAAACATTTAGAAATGTTTAAACCATAGAAATAAACAGAAAACATAAAATATTGTTTGCCAAATTAAAATGTATATCATTCTACATAATACCATATAATATTAACTTAGATTTAAGGATTGAATTCTTATTGAACAATGGTAATAGTTACGGTGATGCCCACCTATTGGAATTGGCTTAAATATATAATTATCAGAGGCAGGAAAACGTAGGTAGCGTTAAAACCCCAAAACTGTGCATAGATTTTATTCATATATTATTTTGTTTCATCAACAATTCCTATGATGTATTCATAATAATATACAACGGAAGAAGAGTAGTATTTTAGAAGAATTATTAAAAAGTCAAAACATCAAGGAAGCCACATTTTGAATTTTTTTTACAAAAGGTAAACTGAGATTTCCACATGTACAATCTAATGTATACAGAATTTCTTGAATTCAAACATTAAGAATTAAATAACTATCTTAACACTTTCATAAAGTTATTCCATATATAATAGAATATTGAAGAAAGTGCATTAGTATTATCGCTTTTCACCAACATTTTGGAATTTAGTCTTCACTCCTATTTCAGAATCTTACTTATCACTTTTTGAAAGCTGAATGTTGCAGTTTTTGAAATGCATCATATAGCTATCAACATTAAAAACTTGTATGCATGTTGACTAAAAATTATAATTTTTGATTAATTCCCATGTAAATAAAGAATATATAGAATATCTGGGATTCATTCTTGTTATCCAACACAATAGATCCCTGATGTTATCTAATAGTGTTCACCGTTAATAGTAGAAACTGTCCCATTAGATGAATTATCCACTCCAATGTGTCAATGGTATGCTATTATTATACAAATGCTAATCAGATGCAGAAATCAGTTGGATGATAAAACTTTCTTTTCTAAGGAGAAATAGCCGTCCCCTAGTTGGCATAGGTCTGTCATTGGGTACGTTATGTGTAACAGGCCGAAGAATATATTTAAAGTTATTTCAATTGAAGAGATTCGTGATTCGCATGCAACTCACTCTTCCCTAACCTTTAATATTACTAGACGCTGACATACCACATTACGTTTTTGGTATATTAATACATTTTCTTTTCTAAATATAATTCATTCACATTTTCTGAAAGCTTTAGGCATGTACCTGTTTTAAGATACATGCACGTAAGGTATGTGTTGGTTGCACCATCAACACCCATTTATGTCCTTATGTGTGTAAATATATATATATATATATATATATATATATATATATATATATATATGTGTGTGTGTGTGTGCGTGTGCGTGCGTGTCTGTGTGTGTATGCACGCGCATGAATGTGTATCCGCATGTGTGCGTGTATTCCCCGTCTGTATCAGTTTCTGTTTGTATATCTACATGTATATGGATTTACGTGAGCGCGTGCGCGCGCGTGTGTGTAAAAATAACCCCATTTGCTATTACTTACCATTTACAGTAATAGACATATTGGCACCATGTCCGTCTTCATTATTAGTTGTTATACATATCCATAAACCATCATATTTACTGACAGTGGCTGATCTTTGTCTGATGATGAAGGTTCCATTTGATCCGCCAACCTGCTCTACGTTATCCTTTATCCACAGGAATTTAGCATTATATCTACCTGGATCATCGACACTACACGTTAAGATAATATTAGGATTCTCTTCTTCAACAATGGGTCCTTTCACAGACATGGCGAATGACACTTGTTGAGAAGAATCTATAAAACCGAGGGCGAAGAATGAAATTACTTCTTAAGCAAGGTCATTGGTTAAATTAATTAATCTACCTACAAAAAACAACATAATAGAAGTTATATAAACATGTTTCAGTTACATAAAATACTGATGTTTTACAGTCCTGTCTGCACGCAGCGTCGACTAATATAGTGAGCGAGTCCTATCATTCAAGATGTAAAATGAGAACTGTAAGATTGGAAACCCGATTTTAATTAATCAACACACCATGATCGATATGTGGTTTCTTACAGTGAATCAGAATAAACTTTCCGAAGTATTCCAGGTCAAGTGGCTTGATGGTGAATGTTGGTAAGGGTTAAACATTTCATGAAGTAATTGTTTGATCAATCAGTAGAGCGTGACATCCTAGTCACATGAATCATTGCCTGAATTGCTAATGAATCAGGCTTTGTCATCTTGTAAGGATAGCAGCAAACGAATGAGAGGTAAGACAACGCGTTTCTCATCTTCTGAATTATCCCTGTCTAGGTTCATTTTCTTGGGGATGATGCTGCTGAATGTTTCAGATAAATCAGATTCAGAAAAGTGGTTTCGGAGTATCTGATCACGGCAATTTTCTCCAAATTACTTAATTTCATAACCGTCAGTTTGTGATGATTACCGCAGCCTTCCTGTTTTCGTTGGTAATATTAAGACCTATTGGAAGTAAGCAGCTTGTTGTAAGTATTACACTTGTATTATCCCATTGGAAGCGGATGTACGTTTCCATGTGACTGATTTAAAATATTATCTGTGAGATTGACAATATAGATTTCAATAATTTGGATGTTTCGACGCTGTGTCACATATTCAAGGAAAGTTGCATTCTTTAGTTTCTTCTCTTTACGAAGTGGCAGCCGTAACTGATAGCCAGTGTGAATTTAAGTGGATTTTGTGCAATCCCTAAGTTCCCGGTAAGAAAGCCGTTTCCTTCAATAATTGGCGTAGATTTATAAATGAAACCAAGACTCCTGCGTGGCGATTTTCTGGAGGGTGGAAATACTCTATCTCATAGGCAAATGGAGGGAATTCTCCAACGCATGTTTTGGCAATGGATAAACTGAGCTATATTTATGTCAAGAATATGGGACCAAGACAATTGTTTTTGACAGATTGTGTATTGAAGCCGTAAAATATGAAATGTATGTTCATAGTTGGACAGAATATGTTAAAACATGTAGTACTCACCAACTTATCTAAGTTATTGCTTTTGTCACAGGGAGAACAATTATGCAGTCTCCGAATAAGTTGGTTGCGTTTGACAAAATAACACGGCTAATCAGATGCCTCATAGTATTAATTTACTCTGTTGAAAGAAGCCAGAGCTGATAGAATGAACTAGTTGGTTCATTTCTGGTGTATCTGAAACTTCTACTTCTTGTCATTGTTTTGAACAATGTTTGATAGCAATGACATATTGTAATATTTGTGTTAGATCATTTATGACGATTTATATAGCTGAAATGTAAAGGACAGATCGTTTTCTCAAAATTAAACATAATGTAATATCAAACATTTTATATAAGCAATTATATCTATCATTTTTACCCTGTCCCCAACATGTAATTTCTATTTTGTGATCAAGTGGGGCTGAGTTGTGATTTAAATGGACGTCATAGCCTACACTAAATGAGATACATATTAGACACAAATGTAAAACAAACAGATTAACCAGTAAAATATGTCAATTTAATGGAAAAATCCAATTATAAATCTGTCTCATAGATTGTGTCAACAGTATCACTATCTTCCGACCCCCCACATGAAATATGGTAAACTCAGTTTAATTATCATTAATTCCACTCGCTACGTATTATTTAAACCGAAGAAAACATTTTGTTATAATTATAAACTTCACGTGTATATCTAATTTATTCGCCCCAAAGATGTAAATATCGCTGGCTGCGATCTAAAACCGTCAACAACGTTTGAATGGTAACTTATGCATTGTAACGAAGAAACATTATATACGTGAGATATGAAATACATATAGGTGATATCTGCGTCAGAAACATGAATGGGCATTAACAGGAGACTGACTTAAATATCTAACCGAAAATGCATACACTTTGTCAACACGGTTATTTGTCAACACCGTCACGATATTATGTGATGGTGGTGACATGTTGCCATGATGGGATCGACAAATTAATGAGCTTTATCGTTTTAGTTTTTCCCCTGTGTCCAATTATTGACAAAACAACAAGCCTTATTGCTCATTAATAACTTGACTAGGACTTTGACTTGGTAACAGACTAAGTTGATGATTTTCTCAGAATAAATGAGATAATGACCATTTTAATGCTATTATGTGACGGTGTTGATAGTTGGTCTGGAGGTGATGATAATTTAAAGAGTTTACATTTTACATTTGTCCCCTATTTCCTAATTTTAATGGATTTGGTTTCTAATTCAAACATGAAAATTGTGTCCATCATATTTTTATTTGTTAAAGTTGCATCTTATGGGTATCACCACTTTCACTAAATGTCACACACCGTCACAAACGCTTTCGTGTTATTTTCTAACAAAGAGATTGCCTTAGCCCCTCTCTGTGAAATCCACACTATTATTGTCTGTTATGTGTCCACACATGGTAGTCAGTTAACCCAGTGGGATGTGTGTTATTCCATGTAAAAACTAAACAAAATATTGAGATCGCCATGTTTCCTGATTACATAAAATAGAAACTCGAAAAACACAATAATATTCCGTTTACGGTAACTTCCACTTGCTTATTTGTAATAAATATAGTATATTATCATAATTGGTAATACCTATCTGTTTATAATTTTTTTAATCTGCTGTGTTAAACATAAGACAATAGTGACGGCGTTGACATATCTCTACTCGCCTTTAGGGATAACTGAACTCTTCTTTTTTCATGATCGACGTCTAGTTGAAAAACAATAACTGCATAATGTAGCCAAAAGATGTGTTTTGAGGTTAAAGTGAACAATATTGACATTTGTATGCTAAAAATATCAATCTTTTATACCACCAAATCGACCGTAATTTGACATTCAACCATGTTTTGGTGAGGCTCAAATTTACCTCGTAGATAAAACATTTCATTATACAAGATTGATTTCGGTATTCAGTGTATAATATATATATATATATATATATATATATATATATATATATATATATATATATATATATATACAAATACTGCAATACATCATATCATTGATAGTTTATATTGTGTTACGTTGTAGAGATATGCAACTGCAGACATACATTTACACATCAGTAAACGAAATTTGTGTATATAGGCACTGTATTGGCATTTTATATTTATGAGCCCATTTATCAATGCATTATAAATCCTTCGGTTATGAGAAACATAAAACATTTATTAGTTCAAAATATTGGTCTGCATAATTGGGTCATATAATTCGGTCACATAATTGGGTCACATAGCAAGCCACTATCTCCTGTATGCTAACTATCGTAAAATTCTATTGATGGTACAAGTATCGACTCAGAATATATCTAATTTCCGAAATATGTCTGCAGAAAATAAAACACGTCCAGTTTAATGAGGGAAGTCAGTATCATTATAAATACAGTCTAATGAGGAGAGTCAGTATTATTATACATTCAGTCTAATGATGGGAGTCAGTATTATTATACATAAAGTTTAATGAGGTGAGTAAGTATTATTATATATACAGTTTAATGAGAAGAGCCAGTATTATTATACGTATTGTCTAATGAGGGGAGTCGGTATTATTATACGTATTGTCTAATGAGGGGAGTCGGTATTATTATACGTATTGTCTAATGAGGGGAGTCGGTATTATTATACGTATTGTCTAATGAGGGGGTCGGTTTTATTATACGTATTGTCTAATGAGGGGAGTCGGCATTATTATACGTATTGTCTAATGAGGGGAGTCGGTATTATTATACGTATTGTCTAATGAGGGGAGTCGGTATTATTATACGTATTGTCTAATGAGGGGAGTCGGTATTATTATACGTATTGTCTAATGAGGGGAGTCGGTATTATTATACGTATTGTCTAATGACGTGAGTCGGTATTATTATACGTATTGTCTAATGAGGGGAGTCGGTATTATTATACGTATTGTCTAATGACGTGAGTCGGTATTATTATACGTATTGTCTAATGAGGGGAGTCGGTATTATTATACGTATTGTCTAATGACGTGAGTCGGTATTATTATACGTATTGTCTAATGAGGGGAGTCGGTATTATTATACGTATTGTCTAATGAGGGGAGTCGGTATTATTATACGTATTGTCTAATGAGGGGAGTCGGTATTATTATACGTATTGTCTAATGACGTGAGTCGGTATTATTATACGTATTGTCTAATGAGGGGAGTCGGTATTATTATACGTATTGTCTAATGACGTGAGTCGGTATTATTATACGTATTGTCTAATGACGTGAGTCGGTATTATTATACGTATTGTCTAATGAGGGGAGTCGGTATTATTACACGTATTGTCTAATGAGGGGGGTCGGTATTATTATACGTATTGTCTAATGAGGGGAGTCGGTATTATTATACATACAGAATAATCAAACAAAGCCTGTTAAGTTGTGATGAGTAATATTAACGAGAACAAGCTCTTCTTATTAACTTTACCTACTCATATTAAAATGTTAATTAAGTTGATTAGTTTCATTAGACTATAAAAATAGTGAATATTCTAACATATATTAGTCATATTTCCATATAAACATATCTACATGGTCGGAAAGATAATCAACCAAACCGTTGTGCCCCCCCCCCCCCATTATCGAATCAGATATCCAATAGGAAAGCGAAAATATTTGTGTATCGAATTGAGATGATCTGTTTGCTAGTTTTTTTTGGTGTGATCAATATCGTTCTATACAGAACAAGATCTAGCTAAGACAAAATACACAGTAAATATCCACAATATTCAGTAGCATACACTCGACGCACTACATCTAATTTCTGGAATAAATGTCAAAGCGGACATAGAGCCTATTTAACCCCCCCCCCCGTCCATGTTAATAATGTCTGGAAATGTTCTAAAATGTAATTATAAAATACACTTTCTAAATAGTTATATGGTATTACAGAATGAAGCGGTGTTATTGGTCGTATTTTCTATCAATGCACCTTTGATTATAAACGAAAATAACTTTTATTCATTTTCACTGCTCACATGCATACCAAATAATCATCAATCACAGATGTATAACATCATCTTGCTAAAATGTACAAATCGTTATCTGGCGAAGATAACAAAGACTTAAACCTAACTGTTTATCAATAATTCAATAAGTTATTTTGAAACTAATTCAGAGTATTTTAGTACCTAGAAGAAATTACAGCATTAATCAATACAGAGTTCTGTCAACTATAGTAAAAGTGGAACACTTACATAGCACTACAACCTTCAAAATATAGCTCGTTGATGATAAGCCGCCATCTTCGTCGGCAGTACAAGTATACTGGTGATTTTGATCATCTCTTACAACACTATGTATTGTTAGTTGATGGCCGTTCACTGTATGTCTAGGTGGTGGTGTAATAGTTAGGTTGATATCATCTCTTGACCAGGTTAATCTCAAAGGTAATTGATACTTGACAGGCATGGACGTAGAGGATGAGGTACATGTCAACGTGATATTTTGACCTTCCTGGACAATTTCTCTGCCGAACAATACCGGCCTAGTTGGCTTACCTGTTACAGCATATATATATATATATATATATATATATATATATATATATATGTATATATTTGTGTGTGAGTGTGGGTCTGTGTGTATGTATATATATATATGTGGGTGTTTGTGCGTGTGCCTTTGTATATAGTGTAAACTGAAGACATACAACTCTGTAAACGTCGCGAACACAGTAGTAATCCTTCCCCATTTAATTGTATTATCCGGTATATTTTTTATATTGTATATGTTTTTAGACAATCGCATACACAAACGTAAGAAAACCGATCAAAACATAGAAATCACCTTGATCTTAGTAAACCGTCTCTTGTGTTACTTACTATCTTGTACAGGGGTTTAACATTAACCCGATTCATATAACTGTGAAGAGGAATATGGCATAACCCATTACAAGAAATTTACTATACAGTTCCCATTTCAATAAGTGTACAGTCATCGTATACCGATGTATGTTGTCAAAGTTGACTTAATATCCAGAGCGATAGTCAGTAGACAAATTAAGCCTGCTCTTCAATCTATGATTTGTGTTTTTAAGACATTTCCTAAATGTAACATTATCGCAGGATCAGGCTTTGCAAGCTGGTTGAAGCGTCTTTTTATAAGCTAAATATTTACAAGAAAACAATTCCAAGATGAACAATATTGTTTTAATAAAGAAATTCTAAATACTAAATTAATCTCTATTGTATATAGACATATTCCGCTGTGGTATATTATCAAGTCTATCCGGAGCTTACATCAATTTACATGTTTTACATTGAGTTATCCAATGCGTCTTATTTATCTTCATTACTATTGTAAGAACTCCATTACCCTTTCCTTAGCAATTGGGAATAAATGAACTGAAGCTCTAGAGTCGCCTGGGGTTAATTTCTTTGCGAAGTCCATACAATTGAACCATATACTTAATCATCAGAATTGTAGTAGAATAAACGTTTATTTTCATTGCTTTGAACAATTATAGTGTAAATAGTTAGTCAATCAATTCAACAGTTTCTAATCTGAAAAATAAATTACTATGATGTTATTTACTATTTTTTCGACATTTCTATATCGTACTAGAGCTAGTAGTCAAAATCTATCTATGAACAATGGTTATTAATTCTAAAATATCAGAAATATAATAATAATGACCGTAATGACAGTTATTCTACGTGGATTGGCTAACTGAAATGACGGAGACGCATATTATCTGTCACTTACTGCTTCACCAAGACCCCTCTTTCTAAACAAAGGTGTTTCGACCCTCCGACCACTCGGACAGTATTACCATGGAACATAGAGGTCGTTTAATAAAACGGATATTTATAATTTGTGTTCAATTTAAGGAGTTTGAAATCGTATTCAATCACAGAAACATCTAGATTATTGAAATGATAAATACTTACCAAACAGATACAACTCAGCACTTCTATCTGTTACGAGTACAGGATGTGTTCCAAAAACTAAATAGGTGTATAGGTAATACACGCCATAAATGACGTCATCTTTATTGACGTCATTCAACACGAACTTGATACTATGTTCTGATACGAATAAATTAACACGACCTTTATATTTTGCTTCAGAAACTGAAATTCGAGCGTTATATTTGATAAGTATGTAGCTGTTGTGATATTTAATTTGTAAAAATGGTATATTGCTCAGCTTGAAAGAAAACGTCCAAAGAAATGTGGCATTATCTCCTTTACGATATCTCATTAATCCTGGTCTGGATTTCAAAAGGTAATTGGCTTCTGCAATAACAAATTTACATGCCAATATTTAGTCAAGAAGGTGAACTGAAGATAAATTAAAATTCATAAATAAATAACAATTAATACACAGGAAAAACAAAGTGATATCAATATACCTTCAAACTGGCAAGTGACAAGTGTTAGTGCAGACAATAAAACCAATGTTTGTATTGAAGCCATTTTAAGAATATCTAAAACAAAGAATGTATATGTCTATTGGAAACAAAAACTAGGATATATTCATGAAATGTAATTTCTTTCATTCAAGATAAATTATTTTACACATACACTATATCTGGTGATGTATTGTATTATAACTTTCACATGTAGCACAATGACATTATCAGACACAAATGAACTTCATTATTAGCAAAATATAAAAATTTACAAAATTAATATATTCTATATCGATCACGCCTCAACTCAGAACAAAATTAATAAATATTTGGTAAATTAACAGGTACGTCATAAAAAGATCTTTCTAACACGTGATTGCCCACGTAAAGCAGTATCAGGCAGTCCCAAGGATCGTTCTAACTTTCATTCTACCAGAGGGTAGCATATTTGCTTATTTTAATTAGCCACACGTGGAAAAGGGGGACTTGATGTGGTCATCTTAGACAGAGAACCAAACTTATATGTTACTTCTTCGAGGTCAGCATATACATAAGCTGGTAAGTACCTTGGAAATACCCTTTTAGCAAATTGTTAACATATTCTTTTGGACCATGTCTGCCAAACTTAGATCGTCAAGAGTTCTAGAAGGAGAAGTCAATTTTACAGTTAAGTACATTAGTCAGAGATAATAGCTTATTGCAACTGGATTAAAACGCAGAAACGTTGTTTGTTCTAAATTAACTGGCATACCGGTATCTATTGATTTCAAATTTAAATGATATGCATTGTAACTGATGCAACGACCTATATCAGTACAAATACTATTGGTAGACATAGATATAATGACATTAGATGGTTAATGAAACTTTGTAGATATAAATAAATCAGAATAATTCATACCACAAATGTCATGAAACATGCAGATAAACAAAGAGTGAAAGTCACACGCACGCACGCACGCACGCACACGCACATATATATATATATATATATATCACCAAAGGGAAATGAAAGCATGCATATCATTATCTGTGTTTGCAATTGGTCCTGTATATGGTGTAAATTACACTGTCTAAATTACTATTTGATATTGCAATTTAAACTAAAACACGATTAATCTTAGCTTATAGTTTGCATTACAAGGTACAATTTAACGAGTACATGCATCGAACTAAAATTAAATCGATTTGTCCAGTACTAATAAATGAATTATCATATTATAGTATTTATAGCCTGAATATACTCAATAAATGATATAGTCGTATAATTTTCTTCAGTCTATGTACGTACCTCTACGGTTGAACGGATATTCTACAACAGGTCATTTCGAATGATCGTTATATCCATTTTGGCGCAATAAATGTGACCCGATTTGTGCTGACATCTATCGTTTGATAATAAAAGAAAGCCAATAACGTCTTGGGACGTCTATACAACTCATTGACCCAAAAGAAAACTAGACCGAGCAATCAGTGGTGTTTGAATGGGCCGCCATGAACAAAAAGCGCTGACTTCCGTTAGGTGAAAAAGCAACACTGAAGTGGCTGCGCTTCGAGTTTTTAACCTGTCAATATAGACGTTTATTGTGATGTGTGCATATAATTTTTTCAGTGCAGACGATCTGTATTATTCCTCTCCTATTATATGCCATGAAATATGTAAATGTCGTTTTATGCAAGTCCGTAGATCTAGTTTAATTGGGATCAAACGCCAGAGATAGGCCGGGGGTTGTCGAACAGGCTAAATATAATAACAGTTTAGCTTAATTTCCCGCCAAAAAACCCCGCTTTAACAATTATTTTAAATGTGTTCCTTATACTTACCGATGAAAAGACATCCCGTTTGTATTATTTCCACGCCCACGGTTTATGCAACCATCGATACAACAATAATTCACCACGTTTATAAACCTGATTTTTCCAGTCTGCGTTCCTATTTCCTCGACCGGAAGTTGGGACCTGTTTGCCATCAAATCGGCGGCGGTGTTTGGTCTAGTTTTCTTTTAGGTCAATGTTACAACTAATATTTTCTGGTTATTCATCAAATTAGTTTCCATAATATTATAATCTTAGGTCCATTTGTTAGATAGTTGTCAGATTACTACCACCCGTGTTCGAATCTCGGCGTTGGCATATCTGAAGGTTGTTTCGTCTTTGATTTCGCCTCATTACCTTTAGAGATCGCTCGGCCCATTTAGCTTACCTTGTGCACAAAAGTGGCCGTAAAACATCAATCATCATCATCAGAGAGTTGTCCGTTTCTTACTTATTTGGTTCTTGTTCATATTATTTTAGAAGAAAACTAGGAGAGTAAACGACAGACAGGTGACACGGGCTTTTGCAGTGGCCGACATGTTAATAAAATGCCCTTATGTTTGCTTTAGACTGTGGGTACATAAAACTCTGCCGTAGGGCTTGGCATTGTAAGATACGCAGCATATATCCGATTCACCACAACAATCACTTTGACTGATGCGAGGCAATACCTGTAAGTATTCTTGACGATCCCCATGCCGATAGCCTTGTCAGGCGCTAGAATGACATAACCAGATAAGGAACTGGCATCATGACCTATTGACCACTCATACTCAGCGCCGTCAATTGAGCGGTATTTAAGCATCTATATACCATTTGGTGGCCACGTCTCGAATCATCCTGGATCACTCCTTGAAATAATGGCTTTCGATAAAAACTAGCAGATGACCGTCCGCTGGTAAGACTCCCTGGCATTATGTTGCTCCAACTGACGTGATTTATTTCATGCGAGCTTGTGTACGCTCGTTGACTCTACGGGACGTGTCAGTCTGACGACATATGCTCCTCCGCCTCCTATGTTCTCCAGAGTCTATGTTCACAAATAGAGTTTTGCTGCCGGATTAAAGGAGCTTCTTCCTTATAAGGTAGTGGTGGTCATAAACGTTTAACCTTTATCAAAGCAGAACATAATAATAATAATAATAATAATAATAATGTATATTTAATAAAGCGCCCTTACTAGCAGGAGCAATCTTAAACCGCTGTACAAATTAAAATTTAATATAATAATACCCAAAATCATATGTCTGTAAACACCCTATCAGAGATTTAAAATTTAATTATTATTTATCTGTGAAAGCCACTTTGAACAGGTATGTTTTTAAAACAGATTAAACAATTTCTAATATTTCTAATATCTGCCGGCAACCTATTCCACAGAGTGGTAGCTGCAACATTAAACACACAATCACCATATGACTTGAGCCGACACATTGACATCTGCAATATCATCTGACTGGATCACCTGAGTGGATGTTCTTAAGATGGTTGTAGGCAGCTCGGTATACTGATATGACGTGTTTATACAAGTTAATACATTGGTCAAAAACAAACCCAAGATTTTTTAGACCCATTAAGGGTAATCAAAGATGTACCCATCTATAATGCTGGTGTCTTTAGGGATTTAACACAATGTCGTGATGCCAAATGTATAATATATCTTTTATTATCATTTAGTTTTAGAAGATTTTGAGTCATCCATAGCCGAATATCAACAATACAATGTTCTAAAGAGGAGAAATTTAACTCATTGTCAGGATCCAGTGATATATATAGCTGTGTGTCATCAGCATACAAGTAATATTTAACCCCATATCGTTGCGCAATGATCCCAAGATGACGGGTATGCATTTTGAAAACCAGAAAACCAAGAACTAAACTTTGTGGTACACCAGATAACAAAACCTGAATGCCAGATAAAATACCATGAACAGACACTCTCTGGGAGCGTTGTTCTAGATAGGATCGAACACCTTGAAGTACTTTACCTGATAAACGAAACTTAGTCTGGTTATCCTTCGCATCACCACTTAGGCCATCCTTATAGGGTTGTGTTGTTATGTGATTTATTTCTATGGTCGTGTGGTGTAAACGTTTGTCACTTTTCTGGTGTTCCTCACGATTCAGTCATCCTTATGAAACCAAATCAAATTAGCGGGAAATTGTGAAAACGGCATTTTGTACCTTAGTGACCTTTATAACCTTGAAAATGATATTGAAACCGAAATTGACGATGCAATCCACCCTCATTTTTTGTCATCTTATGAATGATTGATTCCACTTGGATGTCTGCTATTAACAAACGAAGTCGTTAAACATTTCTGCAGGCTTTTTCCATGTTTGGCTGGTCCACTCATTTCATAAACACGGTCGTGCATAAATCCTGTACAATATCCTGTTTCACACATTAAAGGTACTGAGTCAAACAGGATCATTTTATTTAAACCACTTATATAATAGCATACACCATAGATCTGTTCCGATCTGGATCTTGTTCACTTTCATGGTGACAGAACATCGCAAGGCAATTGATGGAAATTAGCCGTTTGGGGCACCAGCTCCTTAGTTTAGTAATTGAAGGGCTAAACCTATGTGAGATTAAAACCAATTGGTTTAACAGATTTAGAAATGGAATGATAATTATTGCTATTGCCTATGAAACAACAACAACAACAACAACAACAACAACAACAACAGGAAACATAGCAACTAATGTTACTGCTACTCCTACTACTATTATTACTACAAATAGTAAAAATAATAATACTAATTACAGATATCCGAATATTTCCAAAATAAGGATGAATAAAAAGGGATTAACAAGAAAGAAAAGGAAGATATTGATGAACCATATTCGCGTTATGTATGTAAATTGTTTGATTAGACTTCCTTAGTTTCGAAGATATGTTTGTACAATGGTTCTTGTAGATCACTTTCGGCTGTGTAATTTGCCGCTCTTTCCGCGATTTTATTCCAGAGTGGTCGAGGACAACAGATTTGAGCAAACAATAGTAAACAAGGTGATATATTTCGCTCTCTGGTAAATTGTCAGATATAAATAGAAAGTTGGTTGTTGTATGAGCTAACTATTGTCACGTAGCCAATTGTAGATATATAATCTTTGAAAATTGTTGAATTTACCTTATAAAAAGGTATAAAGTTGATGTTGATGTCGGCAAAATCTTTAAAGTGATGCTGTATAATCTACTTAATAATCTGATCGTTACGTCAAGACTTTCACCTAATTAAATATAAATATGAATAATCAGCCACAGATAATTGATGGCAGAAGTTAATGTTATATTCTGTGTGCGTGTATTTGTGTTTGTGTGTATATGCGTGCGTGTGTGTGTGTGTGCGTGTCTGCGTGCATGTGCCTTGCTAGATTTCATCCTTCGGATTGACCTTTATAATAGTTTTAAAAATACACATCATGAACTTGTCTAACAAGATTTGTTGAAATCATATATGCAGAACACAAACATCATGCAAGTAAAACATTATGAAGAAAGGATAATGAAAGAGTTGCATGTACTTAGTGACTTGACAGTTTACATTTATATAAAACTTTATCTAAAAACATTTTACTGACTGTTTTCAGAAATTTAGCAAATCCTAGTACATAACACACAACAGTATAACATAGGGTATATTTATAAGGTTGACAAATAAATAAAGCGAAATATGTAGAAGTAAATATGTTTGTCCTAGTTGCTATAGCCGTCGCAATATATGTCATTATGAAGATGTTTAATTACAGTGTGTTTTCAAATTATTTTATACATACCTGATTGACGTTCTACTTGAATCATAATAGCATATTTTACCAAAGAATTTAAATCTAAATAAAGCGAGGTATAGAAATATTCATCGTTTTGGGGGACTTGTAGTATTTCAGATATAGGTTATTAATCATTCCCGTTAACTGTTTTATTATACCTCATTTACTCACAAACTCAATCACCCACCTACTAAATTAATGACTCACTCATTTGCTCACTCATCCACTCCTTCTTCTGAGGTCCCACATATATATGTCGATTCATTTACTTTTAGTTCGTCACATTATCATTCGTTAAGTAACTGTATCCTCTATTAGGTAACACACTCATTCATTCGGCAACTCACTGGTGACTCAATTAATAATGTATATCTAAGACACGATGTGTTTGTTTAGTAGAAAACAATAGAAGAATATTAATATTTATTAGGTTGATATTAGTTTATCAGATGAATAAAAACCTAAATGTAACATTTAATTTCGACTCCTCTTTAGCGTCACTCTTTGTGTGTAGATCGATAAAGCACCTTACTATTAAATCTTGTGAAATGGAGTAAATACAATGCCATGCCCTGACATAGGTTAAAGATACAACAGCATAAATACGTAAACACATAGTTAATATGTTGGAGATAAAATTAATGTTGGTTGTGTAAAATGTTATGAAATGCTATTAGCAAGTTTATCGTTTATCGAATATTGCCAATATAATTAGAGTTTAACCGCCACCCCCACCCGCAATTCTTGCACAATACGAATACCATAGATTGCCATATAAATACCCCCGCTATTACCGGCACACACTGACCGTGAAATGTTTCTGGTAATCTGTGAATTGATTGACCAGCTGTCAGGGTCATTAGGTGTCGATCATGATGGTGTTGATCGTTTGATCGGCAATAGATTAAATAGAATGATAGTTTGGGTTAACAAAGCATTAAAAGCCACGTGTAATTAACCACCTCCAAGATTGAGCGCCGAATAAGCCTTCCCCAATATAATGCCACTCCATCCAGCACAACGCCAACTTTCAGTCAGGTCCCAATTAAAAGTAAGATTAAACTGTATTATGAATAAATATCATAACGTTAACATGTTCTTTTCTTAAGCTAGAATCCATACTTGGCATAATGATTAAAACAAAGTTTCCCTTTCTTTATGTTTAGCGATTTCTTTCAGAGATTGTAGATGGTAGATTGCTTTTTTTCTGGTTTCCAATTACAGAAGCACAATGCAAAGCACAAGTCACAAGACAACAAGCATGAACACATCTCCCTACATCATTAAAATAAATAATCAGAAAAAGTATGCACCATACTATAAATATTCTTCTAAAACGAAATAAACTAATTGGTTGAGTATGTCTGGGAAACGAATATTTAATGACGCATATTTGAAAAATAGTCCCAAAATACTTTTTCTACATATTAATTACAAACGGACAGTTTTAGGCTGGGGAAAATCAGTGTATTAATAACAGATAAGTGAAACAAGTGGGAATTGGGTTAATATTTGTATTACGTACAGTGACCCAAGATATAATACAAGTTAGATGAGTCCATCAAGTTTCAATTTGATAGAAATGTTTAGTTGGATCTGCGGCGATCAGTAAAGTTATCCGACTCCCAACAATTTATCAAACAACCAGCCGCATTACTTATATCTCTGTGCAACTTAGCCATCTTTGTATCTTTGTCTGTTCGTGATACCAGCGGGTTTGTAGTGAAATCAAAGGGTCCCAAGAATAGCAAGTATATATATATATATATATATGTGTGTGTGTGTGTGTGTCTCTCTCTGTGTGTGTGTGTGTGTGTGTGGATACCACGAATACACGTAGACCTGACTCTATAGGTTAAAAGGGAAAATTAAATATAAATACACAGTATGTTTGTGTGTGTGTGTTGTGTGTGTGTGATATGATACCTAGGCGTTAAAGGCAATGATATTCTCCATAGGAATATACTCAGGCCGAAGTATTTGTTTGAAAATGTGCCTCCCAATCCACAGTAACATGGATCACGATCTCCGATTCCAGGAGTTAAGGGCTGATGGCTAGTGTGTTACTAGCTGCAGCAAGGATTTCCAGGTGTTTCTAACAATCAGACCAGTAAAATGAGAGTTTTTATATTAAGATTTACTTCGCTTTCCAAAATTGTATAGCTTAATTTGGGTATAGAATATGAAAACAAAGTTCACTTGGAAAAACCTTCATCGACATCATGTTTAGGATATATATCACTGGTAGCATTAAGAACTCATCCAGAAATACATACTGCTCTGAGTACTATCCACCATGCCAGAAACTTTGTTTTCCCAAATGTATATCAAATATAGCCATGTTACGTGATATCTATTTCCTGATGCAAAACCCGTCATCAGTATATCACAAAGTGCCGAGTCAAGGTTAAATAGAGCGAATACTAGCTGAATAGTTTCTGGTAAAATTGTGCATTCTGTACTCATAAATTGGGAATAATTCCATTTTAATTAGGCATAACAGTAAAAGTTTTTTAACAACTGACTGATTGACTGACTGACTGACTGACTGACTGACTGACTGACTGACTGACTGACTGACTGACTGACTCAGTCAGTCACTCGCTCGCTCGCTCACTCAGTCAGTCACTCGCTCACTCACTCGCTCACTCACTCACCACCACCACCCACCACCACTCACCACTCACTCACTCACTCACTCACTCACTCACCACCACCACCACCACTCTACTCACTCACTCACTCACCACCACTCACTCACTCACTCACTCACTCACTCACTCACTCACTCACTCACTCACTCACTTCACTCACTCACTCACTCACTCACTCACTCACTCACTCACTCACTCACTCACTCACCACTCACTCACTCACTCACTCACTCAGTGACCGACTGGCTAACTCACTCACTTACTCACTCATTTACTCGCTCACTCTGTCATTCATTTACTCGCTCGCTGACTCACCCACTTGGTAACTCGCTCACTTATTCACTCATTCTCTCTCTCTCTCTCTCTCTCTCTCTCTCTCTCTCTATATATATATATATATATCTCACTCACTTACTCATTAACTCACTCTCTCATTGACCCCCCCAATTCTCCCATCCATCAATCTAGTTATTAAATCCCCCAGTCTTACACTCACTCACTCACTCACTCACTCACTCACTCACTCACTCACTCTCTCACTCAATCAATCTCTCTCATATACTAACGAACTGACTTCTCATCCACAGATATTTCGACGTTGAAATGTTTGACTATGAAAGGTTAAGTATAATCTGGCTCGATACTTATAACGACCCATCATGGTGTTTGGTATTAAGATAATAATCAAATCACCTTTTTGTCAACATCCAGTATTGTCGAAAAATTTACTTTCATTGAATTATGTATCATAAAGTGTTATTGTTTCAGTTACATGGGGGGGGGGTGTATTATAGAAGCAATGTTTCAAGCATCCCCCGTCTCAACATTCTACATTTGTTTTATTTCATTAAAATTATGTATTATAAATGTTGAAATAAACGAATTGAATATTTGTTAGCCAAAATTCAAAGTCTGTCATCACAGTGTTAGGTCACCACAAACATGGCTAATCATTGATGTGAACATCCAGGGACCTAGTCGATGTGAATACTGTCGGAATATACTCCGAAAAGATATATTTAAATATTGGATTGATTGAGTCTACATAACACTTCTTATATCGAGTTTACCTACAAAGATCTCTACTACATAATTTACATCTCTCTCTCTCTCTACCTGTGTTTTATGTTTGTACCAAAATGGCTAAAAAACCCGTAACATTTCTAATACACCACAGGTATTGCTGACGTTACATTATGTACGATTCGTACACAGCGATTTTTTTAACTGATGGATTGAATGAGGTACGGGTTTACTTTGGTTCGATTAATGTGTACTTCGATGGCACATCTTTTATCTTATATAAAGCCCAGACTATGTGCAAGTTGTTTATTAATTGAGCTAAGGTCAGATCGTAATGAAGCGTTTTAGACTTAAAAATAACAATGTGCTCAGATGTGAATACACGTGTATTGGCCAGTCTTAGCTCGTTTCTCATGATGTCATATTTGTAGTAATAGAATGCTCACTTACAGCATCCGTACGGATGGCGAAGTTCACGTTTATTTAAGATATAGGAGATGAATATAGCTCACTAGATGGATATTGATTTAATGATCTATAACTCCAGAAATCGGCAGCCACATCTGCGAAGCTCCTTTATCATTCTCAAAAAGGAATTTTATGTCCGGAGGGAATCCCATTTCGATCCATGCTTATCTCTGAGGTGCCTAATATCTTTAGCCAGAAGGTTCTCGAAAGGTATTCTCTTCGGTGTTTCTCTTTTGTCTATCGACCATAATATAATGTATGAAAATTTGAAGTTCTTGCCAAGCTCTTTATATGTATGGTGTCACAAAATACTTATCTGCTACTTAACCGCTCAACACTTGACTTTCAGGAATGATATCATAACACACACGCACACACACATACACATACACTCACGCACGCACGCACGCACACATACACACACATACATACACACACATACACGCAACCGCACGTGTACACACACATACATACACAGTGCGCTGGGTGCCCCTACCTAAACAACGACATACACCAAGTCACAACATACATATATTAGTATGGGGCCCCTATGCTCGTGTGGCCTCAGGGTAACTTCCCCGTTTGCCCATGGGTTAAATGGGCTTAAAATACATAAATGAGCATGAATCCCAATCCTTGTGGGACCCCTGTGCTTGTTGGGCCCCCGGCCAAGTGCCCATTGGGTCCATGCGTTAAGTCGGCCATATATATATATATATATATATATATATATATATATGCGTGTGTGTGTGTGTGTGCGTTTGCGTGTGCGTGTGTGTGATCGTATCTATGTTTGTGTTTGTATGATAGCAGGCGATTATATGGGCGAAGAGTATACAACAATAACAACAACAACAACACGATTGGGAAAAGCAATGAATA
>JAODUP010001151.1:0-117500 GCA_025642065.1 Paralvinella palmiformis | reverse complement strand
ATAATACAGGGTTACTTACAAGTGATTTAAGTATTTAATTAACTGGAATTTACCAGATGCATCGTGATAAGTATGAGTGATCGAGGAATATAGTGGACAGCAGTTGGTCAATCAGTCGGTTCTAGTAAGTCTGGTAGTAGATAACTCAATGGGGTAGTAATTCAGGTATTCCATGAGTTAATGGTTGGATAAGTGTATTAATACGTCAGTCAGAGAATCGGCGAACAAATTAACATGCAATTAAAAAACATATACGGAAATGCAGAGGTATATGATTATCTACTAATACACTACCTTGTCCAACCTTTTATCTTTGGTTTAGAGGCTACGTTTTCAGAGGACATTTCTAAGGTAGAAGAGTTGGACTTTGTCTCTTTCTTTCGCTTTCTCTCCTACCTACCTACCTACTTACCTATATACCCACCGACCTACCTACCTACCGTCATAATCCGTTAATACAGACATCGCTTATTCAGCACATTCCGACACATTTTGGTCTGAGACGGATTTAACTCCATTATAAATGGTTTTAATCCAGCAAACTCGTGTTCGGCGTTCCGACTCCGACACTTCATTTCGGCAACGGAATGTCATATTTCATGTAAAATGACAGTGATAGCCCGACAACACGAAAGTGTTGCTAAAACATTTCCGCACGTTCAGTCATGCAAGACATACCGACGTGTTGTCAGTAATGGTTAATTAACCCGCCCACCCGCGATAATTGCTATATCGTAACATATTACAATCGTCCTTGACGATTCACACCGACACACGATGCTTCCACTGTCTGTGGCTATCTCGTAGCCTATCATAATTATTCATGGCTAATTACAAATACACTCACTCACTCACTCACTCACTCACTCACTCACTCACTCACTCAAGGAGAGAGTTCAATGTCGAGCCGTAATAGCGCAGTTAGTTAGAGCGTAGGACTCGTAGCCGAACGGTCGCGGGTTGGAGGCTCCGTGAGCTGCCTTGCCGTCATGTGGTGACTGGTTCGCTCATCCATACATATGAGTGCCTGACAGGACGCGATTGCTATGTGTTTGAGTAAGGCTTTGCGCCTATAATGGCAGCATCCGGTGTATGCTCCCTTGGGAGTTGAGATGTGTGCTGAGTGGAAACAGGTCCGAGTCAGGGATGCTAATATTGTAAAGCGCCTAAGAACAGCTACCTAGCTGAATAAAACGCCAAATAAATGTCACTTATTAGTATTATATAATGCTCGCTAGGAAGAAAAGAAGATGACTCATACTAAAGCTAAACGATGGAATCCCCTTGACCTAAATACTAATTTAAAAATGCTATCCATTTCTTAGTAATGTCATTAGTTAAAAATGTTGGCATTTCATTCGTTTTCTAAGTAGCTTAGCCAAGATATTGTTCGGACATTCCCATGTACTCCCATGGCACCCAAGCGAGAGAGTCATCACTAGTTTAAAATATGTTACTTACAAATAGTTCTCTATTCATAAAAAATTGAATTATCTCCCATTAGAAAGACTTTTTAAATTGTAAGCAGATTAATGGATTTGTATAGCTTCTAGTAGTTAAGTATAGACAATAAATGTTCGGTTTACTGAATATCAGGTGACAAGTTCAAGAATACATCAATTTAGACTTATGCTAATTTGGAGCTCAGAATCTTGTAGGGAATACATCACTTCAATTATCATAACGCGGTTTTAACATAGAGAAAACGTATATATATATATATATATATATATATATATATATATATATATATATATATATATATATATATATATATATATATATGATATCTTGGATAACATCTCGTACATTTTATTTCAAATTCTTCATCAGATAATAGTTTGTTAAGTTGTACAAAAACAACAAATTCAACAAGAGTATTTAACTAACTGAAATAGGAAGGACAAACTGATATTTACTATACATTCATATAGCTTTTTATAGCAGGTTACTTTGAGTTGCCTCTTCTGAAATTATGGACAAAAGTTTAAGTTTCTCCTCCGATTTATTTAGGTATGCTCTTTTCCATCAAAACATTTGTTAATCTCAACGATCTTTCTGTCTGTTATTGGTCACTCTATTTATTGGGAATTATTGTTGATGCGACCCAAGTTTTCAGTGAGGTTAGAAGGTTAAACACATTGTACTATATATATATATATATATATATATATATATATATATATATATATATATATGTGTGTGTGTGTGTGTGTATGTGTGTATATATGTGTGTATGTATATACGTGTGTGATGTATGTATATGTCTGTGAGTATGTATGTGTGCGTAAGTGTGTAGATGTGTGTGTGTGTGTATGAGTATGTTTGTTTATCACTGCCACGGCGATTCCAATTATGCACCTATTTGCTAATTACTGGTGCCCATGACATTTAATCATAGGGAATAAGTAACAACACATTTTCTCTAATATTATCTTTGCCATAATTTATCTCGCAAATCAATCCTTTGAAAGACAGCAACACTAATTTGTGACAAATGTGTCTTGTTCCGAACTAGCCCGAATTCCAATATGATTATAAAGCAGAATATTAATAATAAATAATAGGTAAACGAATTAAATGTTGTAGGCATGAAGTACATTTTCTGATAATTAATTCTGATTGTTTTATCAAAACATCAATTTTAATCTGAGAATAAATTAGTCAACAGTCTACAGTCCTACCGGGGTGTTTGCCTGAAAGGAGATTGATGGTCAGGAGTATATTTGATAATATCTTGCAAGAACTATATTTATCTCGAAATAAACTTGACACTTTCTTGAGCCAAGCATTCTCATTCAAAGTCTGACCGAGCATTGACAAAAGGAGATGTTGTGAACAGTTACAGTTTAAATGGTAATAGAGATAGATGGATTATTTAGAATACGATCAGGTAATAATGTTAAGACGGTAATGGAAAGATGGTAATGGAAATTGACCTAATTGAAATCCTAATGGAAATTGACCTATTTTTACTTAATGGACCAGCAAGGTTGTTACTATTTAAGTCAATTCCCAATGTGTCAAGTAAAGTCATCGAAATAAATTATATCTACGCTCTCTGAAAGTCACATTTTCCAAACTGCGATATATTCCTTAATTAGTAGAACAAAAATCAGCCTTGCTACAAGTATAGCAAATGCTTCTTTTATCCATGTGTGTTCGATGTTTCATGTGAAAATCTCTTTGCCCCATTGAGTATCTAATTGCTATATACTTAAGGTATCACACTTAAATAGTTTCTAGACAACCGTGTCTCTTTTATTTGGAAACAGAATAATTTTATTATATTAAATTATATATGGCAGTACTAATGGCGATTGGTAACTATATAGTTGATGATACATTATCTACCTTCTTTCAGCATAAGAATAAATCTAGCTTTTAATTATTCCATTTTTCAGCTGATATAGTTCATGTTAACTAAGAGAATAACTGACTTAGAGATGTGTACACCTGTACAAAGTACTATTTGACAGCTGTATTATATCTGCATTATTCCACTGGAGAGTAAATATAATTTGTTAATAGTTCACATCAGCTCAAACGTATGCTAATTGGACATAAACAAGTACACATATAGAATAAATATATTTCTTTAGAGACAAGACTTCTCAGAGTAAGTATAGAGCTCTACTGAAAAGAGTAAGTAACAGTCTCTCGAGACAGCTATGCTACAACCTGTCTCACACCTGGAGGATAATACTAATATGGCATTAGTTTAGGAGTGACATATATATATTACTAGCACGTGATCAGACTCAAGTAATATGAGAAGACACAGCTTCATGTTGCAATTGCGTCAAGGATTGATGACCAACTAATCACTACATTACACGATGCCGACATAACGCTCTCAGAAAGAAAACACTGGAAGCAATTATATCATTTATAAAATAAGAAGAAAAAAAGGATTATTCGGTGCGATGACGAAGATCGCACATGCTACTAATGGACCTCCCACTTAGAATAGATGGTAGCACTCTGTTGTAAAAATATCTGTTCACGGAATATGATATACCTGAACAATAGGTTGCATCAAAAAACAACTGCTGAATTAAACGATAAAAAAAGCAATCACACTTTCCAAATATTGTATTTCCTCTTTCTCTTACTTTTGTACTTGCATACGCACGTTTTTACTTATTTATTACCAACCTATTTAGTAACTTACCTAACAAATTAATTATCGCTTCTTCTAATATGCGCATTATAACTCTTCCTACTGCTACTGAAACTACGACTGGTACTATCTGTTTGATCGGATAACTCTGTGATTATAACATTGACATTTAAATCTCCCGAATGATGGCTGGAATCCGGTTCAGACATGGTTTAGAATCACGCCCTACAGTATGTCACAGGTTGTACAAACGCTGAGGCTAAGAAAATAAGCTGACATTACTGATGATGCTACTAGTATGAGCAGGAGTCGCTTTGTACGCAGTGACACTAAAACATATATCTCCGAAGATGCAAGTAAGAAACATAACAAATAACACATTCAACGTTTTGGAAATTATTATTTTATTTGACAAAAATCAGAATTAAAAAATTGAGAATTTAAGGCTATAACTTTTAATTTAATCACTGTACTATCGAAACATTTGACCAGTTATTACACTGTTTTAACACAGTATAATGTATGGCTGCCTAAAAACAGGATATATTTATGGGCAACGATATAATTGGAAAGTAGAAAGATATATATTTGCCCACATTTCAATTGTTCCATGACAATATGTGCTAATGCTCTTAATTCGTACGTAAACCAATACTAAATATTTGAAATAATATATATTTAACATTAACTTGATACGATGTATTTATCTGTAATCTTGTCTGATCGGATTAATTGATTTAGTGGCTTGACTTCGTAATGGACATAAGTACACTGAAGTTTCCAGCTGTCACGTCTTTCGTAGATTTATCAATTATTAATAATATCTTAATCGGTGAAGTTATTGAAGAATAAAGTCAATTAATTATATTTTCGAGTATTTAAGACTAGAGGAGTTGGACTATCATTAACACGCTAAACACATTTGATGTTATAAAGATATATGCCACATAACAGGGAGTTACAATAGTTAAACGAGAAGGAAAAGACACTGACCGCTGTATAAACCACTTCTTGTGTCAGGAAAGTCCTTATATAGGGGATGTTCATTAAACAGGAGTTGCCATTTCTGTAAATTAAAGTGACCTTCATACATATTAATATAATTTGTAAGAGACCTTAGAAGTTTATTAACTGATATGGGGCATTGGAATATTCACCCTTTTGTAACGCAGGTGTAATCCATTACTTGAAAAAGCCAAATAGATTATATTAGCCTTTTCATATTTTAAGGAGAATCATAACTTATAGATAGCATCCAATAATATACACAGGTTGTGTGTTATGGTCGTTAAAGTCATGTTTAACACTAAACCATTCATCATTTATCCAAGAACGTATAGTATCGACAGGCACCGAAACAGTTCACTTATAATTAAAAAAAACAGTTATGGAAAAATAGTAGAATATCTATTTATTTAAAAGATTGGGTTAGTATCAACAGTATCAGCAATTAGTTTCCTTATGAAGCTGGTAATAATAAAGATGATGATGACGATGAAAAGAGAAAAGATGGAAGATGAAGAAAGAGATGATAGTGATATTCAAATGTATACTGATTAAACACTTGCTTTTAATTAAAGTTATTACTGATATCGCCTGATATTTTACAATATGATTTACGTGTTTGAAACGTTTGCACTTTTCCAATTATGGGTTGCACTTGGCGTTGCACATGGCTCAAAACATACCATTTTAGTAGGATTACAATCCGTTATTATCCATATCAGGAATGTATTATCCATTGGTTAATGAATGCGTAATTTAGTGAACAAGATGGCATGACCTTTTGCACTTAAAAACATATTATGCTCTCCCAAATCAATTTTAGCTGCTTTATTTTCGATAAGTTTCATTGAACTGTCTTCTTTGGACACTGAAATTGCAGATTCTTGCCGCCAGTATCTAGAAATGGTTAAACTTTACTAGCTACTTTGTTTTGTAAATGATTGTATAATGTCAACAATGCATATCCCTTTTTATAGCTAACATCAATTTAGTAAGATTGTCCAGTGATTTATCATGAAACAACATAATTACTGCAATAAACAAACCTCGTTTTATAATGCAATTTACAGTAAGGACTCAACTTTGTAATTTTCTATTGAAGGTTTCAGGTACTAATACAGAATACGGGTCGCTTGACCCATTTAGGCTACCAAGTGCACACAAGTGGCTGTAAAACACAAATCACCAATCATCGTGTGCGCGCGTCTGTATTTAATTTACTAGTGACCATGAGAATATTATTATAAAAACAATAGCAATTAGCTACAAGCTAATATTATTTTAAAATAAATACAGAGTAAGGATTCAACTTAACAAGCTCTGAGTTATCACTGAAGATCTCGTATACGTAAGACAGTGTGAAAACTGAAGAACAGTAAAGCAATTTGCAATTCATTAATGCCTAAAATTACTTTAATATGATCTCTTGTGGTTATTTACAGACATATTTAGGACATATTTCAGGGTATTTCCATGGAATACTGTTTGTTGATTTGCAGTTGAAAATATGTTTGAAATGAGTTATAATATAAGTCTAGCTGGCGAAAATGAATAAAGTAATGATAAAGGTATCATGTGGCATATCAGAGGAGTGAAACAAAAACGTGTTGAAATTAGTTAGCTACTGCATATTAAATTTTAATACCTAAGTAATGGTGTTTTGACAATTTACCGGACCCCTCCGCCTTTAGACTGTAATGAATGTATGTCGGATCCAGCTGGTTAAAGAAGAAGAAGAAAAAAAAATTATATCGCAATCGTCACTTACATACGTAACACACTATACCATCTTCTATCGCAATATCAATATCAGTGAAGACGTCCGGGTCACTATTATAGCTGCATCTTCGGATATCGACACATTTAGCAGATCTACCACAAGAGATGTATATTTTAATATGCAAGTAATAGACACATCACATCGGAATAAGGAATAACTCTTGGTCCTCAACCCGACAACCATTCTTAAAGATAAAGTGAGAATCTAGGCCCATGAATGATGATTGATGATGATTGATGTTTTACGGCCACTTTTCTGCACAAGGTAGGCTAAATGGGCCGAGCGACACCCAAAGGTAATGAGACGAAGTGAAAGACGAAACAACCTTCAGATATGCCCACGCCGGGATTCGAACGCCGGTGGTAGTGATCTGTGGTCCAGCACGCTACCGCTAGACCATGGAGGCGCCCACAGGCCAGTGAATGTTCCATATCTATTTTATTTAGATATAAGATGACCATCTCCCCTTAAATCCCACAATGTGTTGTATCTCAAGCATGTGACCCCACGTTAGCACACAAACCGACGAACATTAACGAACAGAACAAGGGTACTGAGCATCCTGAATATCAAATGCAAGGGAAAGTACATTTAATTGGACGGGATAAATGCTAACAAAAGGGATGACACATGTTAATGATCATTTCCTAATAAGTTAAGTTCAATGGAGACAATTAATGTAGACGCTGATATACCGCTAAATGTACCTTGGCTAAACAAACATCTAAGAACAATTATATATATTGCACTGTACAATATGAAACGCTTACTGCCTGCACTCGTCGCACGTGCAACAAATGACAGAGGACATACTGCTTTGGATATAGCCCACTAAATGAGGTTCCTTGAGTTTATAGATATTAGAAGCAGATAGAACACAGTAAGAAAACAGAGAATTAGTTGGGTCAATTACAATTTGAATATATATATATATATATATATATATATATATATATATATATATATATATATATATATATATATATATATATATATATATATATATATATATATATATATATATATATTCTATCTATCTATCTATCTATCTATCTATCTATCTATTTATCTATATCTCCATTTCTCTCCCTGTCTGACTCTTCTCTCTCTCTCTCTCTCTCTCTCTCTCTCTCTCTCTAACTCTATCCCTCTCTTTCTCTATCTATCTATCTATCTATCTATCTATCTATCTATCTATCTATCTATCTATCTATCTATCTATCTATCTATCTATCTATCTATCTATCTCTCCATTTCTCCATTTCTCTCCCTGTCTGACTCTCTCTCTCTCTCTCTCTCTCTCTCTCTCTTCTCTCTCTCTATCTCTCTCTCTGTTGTCTAACCCTATTCCTCTCTTTCTCTATCTATCTATCTATCTATCTATCTATCTATCTATCTATCTATCTATCTATCTATCTACCTACCTACCTATCTATCTATCTATCTACCTATCTATCTATCTATCTATCTATCTATCTATATATCTATCTATCTATCTATCTATCTATCTATCTACCTATCTATCTATCTATCTATCTATCTATCTATCTATCTACCTACCTACCTATCTATCTATCTATCTATCTATCTATCTATCTATCTATCTATTTTTCTATATATTTACCTATCTATTACACTGTCTTTCAATCGACCTATCTAAATATATTTGTATAAATGTATATATCTATTTATCTGTTATTAAGCACATAATAACCTTTATAAATATAACATTTCCGCTGAATTAGTGAAACAAATTCGGGACATTTTAGCCTTCATCCAGAATGGAATTTCATGCTGAAAATAGATAAATTATTTGATAGATGTTTAACATAAGATGTTTCCACCTGGGACTTTTCAATTGATTGATTACAATCAATACAAGACCAGCATCGGCAAAAATAACATTGTATTGAATCTATTTCTTTGGGATTAATGGAAAGTAACATTTGTCGTTCCTAGTAATGTTTTTCTGCTTTTTACATTAAATATTAAAAATGATAATTATCTCAAATTTTGGAATTGTATAATATATACCTTTGAGGAATAACCCGCATAGTACAATTAAAACTTAAAAGAAATTGTCTTCAATATAATGCTATCTAGATATATAGTAACAAATAAATTATGAATAATGAATTAAAATGAGGTAGATACAATTATATTAGCATTCCTTCGTGGACTTCCAAAGATAAGCTTGGCCATTATTTTATTAGTCAGTCGGATTGTTTTTCACTACATTTAAAAAATTCATTTACTCACTCTCCCGTTGGAAGTACTTTATTATCTTTTCATTAAAATCTTTTACCGTAACCAATTTGTTATAAATTTCATTATATATAGTTGGCAGATGAATACTCTGTCATCTCCAAATTGTCCAGTCTCGACCTGTCGCCATTCACGTATTATAAATAGCGCAGGGAAAGCCAAACGTAATCAATAACAAGAATATATATTTTAACCTTTCGTTACTTACCAACACATATCAATGTTAAAGCCAGTAATAATCTATATAGAAAGACGGTAGTTAAAGTGACCGGTTTGCTGGCTGACTAATCACACCAGAGAAACACAGATCATGGAACAGGTTTCTAGGCCTGAGGTCTAGTGGCAAACATACTGCGGGATTCGTATTGATTTATACCATATAAGTGATTTATAAACTATATAAGTGATGCATTGCGTGCATTTGCCATTTTTTTCAAATTTAGTCCACGGCCCATATTGTTCCTTCTTTCATTTCTGATTTATCTTTCATTTCTGTTCCATCGAAAAAAGCTTTTAGCTGTTCAATAATTGCAAATTGCAATTAAAACGATACAAACCTGTCTGTTATTGTTAAGTATCATCACGATAGTACATCAGAAATGTGTTAAAATATTATATTCTGGCTAAACCCATCCGTATGTTTGAAGAAAAAGTAAAAGAGTGGATGTCTAATGTCTGTATCATTCGCGTCCGCAAGATGTTATATCACTCAAGCGGATATTTTGGCTTAACGATTATATTCCCTAGTGAGAAGCCTTAGTCCATGTATATTAAATAGGATATTAGATTATCAACAGCTCGTACTTATTTGATAAATAAATCAGGGATACGTTAAAATGTATCCAACATTTGATAGATGTATTAGTTATTTCTGAGACGGTAATGATAATGTAGTAACACTATTCAAAGAAAGGCTCCCTCCAGAAGTGTCTCTCCAGTGTTCCACCATTGTAAATAATTATATTTGTAGTTCTGCCGTGAAGTATCAATTAGCCTAGTAATAGTCTACTTGTTCCTTAACTATTATATTAATAAATTATCCAAATAAGAATAAAAATAATCGGAATTCTAGGGAAATTGCGAAAATATTTTGTTGATTTTAGAAACAAATGTAACGTTCGATACGATATCATATAAATGGTTCACTTCAGTCATATTACGGTAATAAGTTATATACACCTGTTGAAATTCATGAATGTTAAAACTGTTTTGTGCCATGCCACAGCTTCCAATGTACAGAAATATGTCAATATAAGTCGAACCTCGATTACGGGATCACGAAATCTGTATCCATCTGAATTTAAGAGTTTTCGTGTCTTAAAAATCATTTATCTGTACCTTTTTAAAAATAATTCATTTATTCCAGTTAATCATTTCTTCTTTCATAATCTGGTGGCAATAACAAAATAAGAGACTTTGAACGTTCTTAGCATTAATATATATATCTGGAATCTTATTACTTGAACCTTCCCATTCAAATACTCATTTAAAACAAATATGTATAACTCTCTAGATAGATCTGGGGTGAATATATTGGTCGATCAGAGAGTTATTGTTTATTTACAGCAACGTCAGAAGGGGAGTACATTTTAACTGAATAGCTTTGATTAAGTTTTCACTTCGGGTATAGGCTCTTGTACATTGTACTATAGTTGGAAATAGTTTGTTTCAATACAAAACATCGTACTATTTGTGTTGTCACTTGCAGAAAAGTAGGTCATAAGGATATGCTATCATTCAGCCATTTTTTCACCTTCAGCTATATCGTCAGCATCTTTCATCACGGCCCAACCTATGAATAAAAAGGTATAAAAAGTATGATAGCATGCAATAATAGACGTCTTAGCGGCGAGATTCGGCAAATCTAAATTGGGTATCTTACCGGTTATTTATCCCAATAGCAAAATAAAATATATGAATGGGATATCATCTCAATACCGATGTGCACTCATTCACATTACAAATTCATGAAAACATTATGATTATCAGTCTGATGCAATTGATGGTATATATGTTTTGGTTCAAACTATATATAGCAGTGCGCTTACTGAGAAATCTTATTTCTAATACATCTTCTTCAGGTACATTTGTACACTGATGGTAATTGTCTTTATCAAAGATAATGAATTCAGGTGAATAAAGGAACACATTTACCTCCTTTCGTCACCTTCTGGAGAATTATGTGTCCATTACCATCAGCGATATAAGTAATAACCCTATATGCATCACCATCACGACCATCAAGTGTAATAATTATATGTATGGCATTGATGTAACAGGTGGAAGCAGTTTTGATGGCGGTATTATTAGTGGTAAAAAACAACAGTAGCATTACTAATTATGGTTGAATTCGTAGTGCTAATAAGAGTAGGAATTACTAATATTTGTGGTAGTTGTGGTGCTATGTGAACAAGAAAAGTGTCTTACATAGTTATAATTGGAAATAGAATGCAGACGTGGAGCATTTTGGCAGAATAATGTATTTAATGCACTATCAGAGTGTTGCTTTCATTGATGGTGGTAGTATCAGTAGGAATACGTTGAGAAATAAAAGTATTAAAGGACGTACTATCAATAGTCGCTGTGGTACTTTATTAACACAAGAAATATTTTGTAACGAGATTGAGAGGGTTTACATAAAATAACAACAAAATTTCAACATCGTTACAACTAAAGGTGCATAAATGCTTATTCATTATACCAACCGGTATCACATAATTTTAAATGAGACGTAATTTGTTTGTTATTATTTAACACATTTCAATATGATGTTAGTCCTACCCGTTGCCTCAAAACAAGTTGTCAGAAATGGGCGATAATATCATTTCAAATGAAAAGGTGAATAGCAACGCAACGTTCGACCATCATGAGAACTGTTTAGATGAATTGTTGATGAAATGATTGCAAATGGTAAGTATATCATTGTAACATCTTGCCTATTTATATACTTATATAAACGGTATAACCTATTTTCAAGTGGCGAGTGGCTGTATGCATGTTCAGGCACCATACCTGTCACACCATCAAACACAAGCAATATGTGTATTTAATTAATTACATTAATACATATATATATAAAACTGGTGTAATGCAAATACCCAACCCTGATAAAATAGACATTAACTGACACCAATGAGATAATGACCGGATGCGAGATGACAACTCCACCAAATGTGACGATTATCATGTGGCGACAATGACATAGTCCACCGCTGGGATCACATCAACTATCGTGAGGTGACAGTGACACTGCTTATAGCTGGGGTCGAAATATACACCCAAGTATAGTTAGGTAACGGGAGATGAACAAGAACAGAGAAAAAACTAATATTAATCAAAAGTGCCAATACAATGGCTTGTACTTGCAATAAGGCACTTCTCAGTTATAGGTTACCATGTAATTACTTAGATTAATATTAACCAAACATATAAAAGGGTAATATGACTGTCTGACCCCAGAACACATGGTCTGGTACGTATAAAATATAATTTGCAATATTACCTAAATTACAACGGCTTTATTCTTGCTAGCATGAATTAATTAATACGCTTACATTCAGCTAGAACATACATCACTTTAACCGTCAGAGGCTAGATATAATTAACTACAGATTTAACATAAATATCCTAAGACTACATGTCTGATGTGTTCAAACTCCCATCCCTTTCAGACTGACAAACCAAGCTTAATCCACACACAATACCATTGTGGTCAGTCATCAATGACCTTTGCGGTGTATATATGGCCTAACCTCGTTGAGTACAACACAAATGCAATACACAGCCACAAACCTAGCTCTATTTGCAAGTTCAAAAGAAAGGGTGTTTCTGAAACAAAGGTATATTTTGAGTAATTATCCAGAGCATATCTTATTTTAAGTGTTGGGAGCATTCTTTTCATCTACCATGGATGGAGGACTTTGGGGTTCGCCCTTTGCGTTTTAACAAAACGGCTATATATTTATTTCCTTGTTTTTAACGTTATTATTATAACTTGCTAAACACTCTTTCCCACTCAACCTTTAGTCGATATTCCAAGATATAACTTATATCAATCTGATGCGGACAGAAGAGTAAATACGAAAATAATAGATAATTGGCGCACTACAATTATTTTGTTGTTATCATTAAACAGAAAGATTCAGGTTGATAAACTATTCACCCGTTTAAGACCGTTAGCAGATGTAATTGGTGATGTGAAAAGCAAAAACATGTGTCGAAACATCACATCTCTTTTTGCGCTGTAATAAAATCTAAATCATGAAGCAAAACGAAAAGACGTTTAGCTGGTAGCTTACAATTTTGTGATATAAATCATTAATGTTAATCATGTAAAGGGAATATATTTGTTTTAATTTAACAAACTATTTATAATTTTGCCACTACAATCATTTTAACACATCTAGCTAACAGACCTGTTACTCTTTCCATTACAATCTTTGTTAATATGTAAACCTGCTGTAATATTACCCTAACAATAAATATGAGAATGTTTTAATTGTATAATCTGTCGCATAATTGATCAATTACTTCGTGCAACGCAAATTAGGACTTTTAGTGTCTTCGTCTTAGCTAGGGTTACTTTGTATTAAGATAAATGAATTTCGTTTTCTGGCAGCTGAAAACATGCATAAAGTTTAAAAATATAAATTAATACATTCTATCATAAGCCCGCCACCCGTTCCATCACCACATGCATTGTTAAACTAAGTTAACAGAAAATTCAAACAATATGGATTTAATTATTCTAGTAGGTGTGTTAGCACAGTTGTCAATTGACTTAAATCGCTTTTATCACCGGTATCGTGGTTTTATCAACGACTGTAAGAAGGTGAGTTGAACAACAATGAAAATTCTACGGAAAGTAGTATTCGCTAAGGATGCTTTCATTTGAAAACATAGTTTTTGATAAGCACAGAAGAAACTTATTATCAAGTATTATCTGTAATCGTTTTTTTAAAAACACACATAATATAACCAGCACCTAATAATGTTAATAAAACTATTTACTTTGGAGGTGGTTATTTTTGTAGAATGTTGGCTTTGTTGTTTACCATTTAACTCAATTCATCAAATCACTAATTGTTTACTACTCCCAGTGCCAGTTCTTGGGGATTAAATGGCATAAAACATAAACAGATTTCTCGGTATTCCTAAGCGTACTTTAATTGTGCATAAAGACAGACATTCCTAGTGAAAATTTAGTTTAATTGTTTACTAAATCTAGAAAATAAAATTGACGTCAGTGATCACCGCACAAAACAACCACTGAGTATTGTTTAATAATTTTGTGGTGTAAATAAAACTCTGGTAATAAGATCAGTAAATTTTATTCCTCTTGCATTATAAAGCATACATGGAAACGCATTCTATTTGCGATCTGATCATAAATTGGGAAATAAAAATTGGTTGTAGCATTAAATAATCAGTGTATGTGATGCAGAAGGGCAGAAATATAGGTATATTTTCCAATCATTGATTTTCTTCCAACAAGGCATGCACATTTAAAAATAATTATGTCGTGCTGATGGTAATAATGACTTTCTTCAGATGGATTTTCTTGGAATGTGCTCAGGGAGGATATCAACTAAAATTACTTAAATAATTCAACTAATCAATATCTAAAACTAATACCGAAAGATATTGGACATGAATAATTAATTTAGTACTTCATAAGTGAACTATTTTATTTGGTAAATTGAGTTGATATTGAGTGCTGCTTCCCAGTAATGTAATTCTAATATAACTAGCTAATTAGTGTTGTACGTAGATGAGAAGTTATACTGCACAGATTTGTTTAGTGCAAATATTACAGAAAAAGTATGACGTGATTTTTCGGTTAACTCTTTGCTTGGAAGATGTCCTACAAATATTATCCAAAATTTAAATTAAATGGACTTTTTCCTTCGCGTGACTAATTATCAAAACCCAAATTCACTGTTACTGACTCATTGACAACACTGATTATTGTATTAATGTAATGCGTTCTTACTGAGTGACTGACTGACTGGGATCCTGAATGGATTATTGTCTGCTGTACTCTGCCAATAATTCTGGGAAATACGACTTAACGTAAATATGTCGATTTCCAGGAATCGGTTCTACTTCGTGGTTTTGTTAGATATACCTATAACAATTACCTCGATATAAACAAGTATATTTGCTTCTAGACCCGTGCAATGAAAATATCTATGACAACAGTGTATCCAAGAAGCATATACAAATTAGTATATTAATAACTACTTTGGCTGCTTTTATCAGAAGTGTAACCACGTGTTTGAGGATAATAATAGTAATAATAATATTAATGTATATTTAATAAAGCACCCTTACTAGCAGGAGACATATTTGTCAACTTAATAGGATAAATAAATGGAATAAATGTTATCCACAGCAAGATTTTATTTATTTTTTGGTTGGTGGTGTAATTGCACTCTATGTGTACGTATTAACTAATTACCAACTTATTTTTTCCGATCTGCATTCGAACTCTGGCTTAGATTAGGTAGCTTATAATTATGAGATGGGATAATAGAATGTCTTGCACATTTGACAATTAGTGATTCTTGTTGGTAATTTTAGTATATTTTAATAATTAAAATATCTTCATAGAAAAAGATCCGACCGATGAATTTAATTATCTCAGGATTTATTTGGAGAGAACTTTACGTACATTTATTTTAATCAATCAGTCCACTTTTATCAGTATCGTAACCGTCAAAGTAAGCAAATAAGCCAATGTTTTGTTTTAGCCCTCGTTGGTCTTTTTATTTATATATTTTGGCGATGACGTCATATATTATACCAAGTTTCAGAAATGTTAGTAAAAGAAAATTATCTAGGGTCATATAAATAGCGTCCAATTTATACAAATAATTACCATCAAAAGCGTTTTAAGTGTTCAGGAATGGCAAAAAATACGACATGTTTTGCGGAGAATCTTTCCTCTTGAAAAACCTCGGAATTCAACCGGAAATTCATCTTCCCTTATTGACTTTCCTAAGATTTAATCCAGTATTTATATGAAGCCAGCCTGGATACTTCTGCATTTTAATATATATAAATTATATATATATATATATATATATATATATATATATATATATATATATATATATATATATATATATATATATATATATATATATATATATATATATATAATGTATAATATTATGGTTTGTGACTTGATACTACTTACAATACTGAGCTACAACAGATATCCATTGCATTTAACGAAAGTTCTTATTATTAAGAGAAGCATAGCAAGCATTCTTCATGTTTTTAGAAAACAATTTGTTTATTGGGTATTGTTTAATGTGAACGGAGAAGTTATGTTGTTATTACTTTATTATGTATTAAACTATGAAGTAATATTTAAGTTCAGTTACCAATACACTAGTTTTATTAATTAGTTCCTTTTCTATGGGATATGGAGCTGTCTCTGTTCAGAAGTTTTCGATAGACCTCATAAATAATTACTAAAAAAACATTTTCTCAATTGACATAAATAACTCGTATTAACTATAATCACATTCCACGGATTTATTAGGAAATATTTCAATAATTCTTTCTAAGAATATCGGCATAATAACATTACCATCTATTAGGATGAGCCATATATTTATTCCTGATCAACCTCAACCTCTAATGATCAATGTCCGGAAACAAGGTTCGAATTGTATGTAAAAATAACATGTAATATGTGTAATAATTACAAGTAATGCCTGAAATTATAAACATCAATGCAATGTGAAACCTCAATGTTTAATAAGCGATATCCTAAACTTGCCAAACAATGTATATACATTTATAATAATAGTCGTATAACGGGACAAATAGATTAACTCTTAAGTGTTGATGCAATTGGTTAAAATCTATCGCAGCCAATTTATAATATTATATACCAGCCAGGTATGTATTGCTCGTATTATATCACATCATGACTATTTTTACAGGTTAGGGGCCATTTAGAAATGTCATATAACTTTAAATTCCTTCTGGAACCAAAAGACAACATACCCGAGAAAGTGATGGTTGGAACGGGTGAGTCCTGTGTTTAATGCATAAAATCGGTGGGTACAATAATAGCTGCAACTCTGAGCTCTTGCTAACATTTGTGAATTACTATTATCCGAAAAGGTTAAATGCAAAACTCTGAATCGTAATCAAGTGAAAGTAAACGGAGCATGATTTGCAGATTTTATATATGACAACATCTGGATAGGTGAAAATGTGGATTAACCTGGCTATCCGTCGGCATTGTGGTGTGATTAATCCTTTTCCCGGTGGCGACACTTGAGTACACTAGTAGCGCTTTGAATTTTATATGGTAGTCAACCTGGCGTGCATCTTTGTCCATTCAAGTGTTTATACGAATAAAGTGCTGGAGACCAAGAAGCATCGTAGTATTTTTCATATAATACAACGGTTTCACTACTAGACATGGAGGGCATCAGTCAACATCTAATGTTTTGCCCAGGTGATTTTTGTTGGATATACTATCAACCATGTATCCCGCATCTATAGGAGAAACGGACGTGATGTGGTATTGCATGAATACATCATTGCTCTTTCTTTACAGCAGTACAACTGGTGGCAACAAATATTGGAACACACGGACTATAATAGGGAAAAGGAAGAAACGCGAGTAAGCATAGCTGAGGTGCAACCACCACTACTACAAAAATCACAATGGATTGATAGTATCCAAATTCTTCATGAGTAGTCTACATGTCTAGCCGGTTATATTCCCTTTAACAACGCGATTATGTTTAATTTATGAAATCAATCAAAACATGTAGAATACAACTGAATTTCTCTGTTACGCATTTGCCGACGTTATTACCAAGGTTTTTAGTTGCATGGTATCTAATACATCCTTAGTAGTGCTTGACCCTGAATCGGCATTAGAAAATTCATCTCTGATCGCTTAGTCATATGCCTCAGGATGTCCCTGGTTTAACTTGCTGGGATTTATAAGATTATGCTTTCTTTTATGGCCAGCTTTCAAACAGGACATTCTAGTTTAATAGATGTCACAAACCACGCATGGTGATGTATATAATTGTGTTACTGTTTTTTTAAATTCCCAATATCATTGGGGCGAGAGCGCTGCACAGCCAACCTGTATGTGATAATAATAATGTATATTTAATAAAACGGCGCACTAGCAGGAGCCAATAAATGACGTTCTACAATGATTCCCCAAGTCATATATGTAAAACCCGACTAAAGGATTTGAACGATAATCATTATTTATCTATGAAAGCAACATTGAAAAATAATAAATATTGAGAAAAGATTTAAAACTTTTAAGTGACGACGCATTTCTAATATCTATCATCAGCCTATTACACGAAGTTTGACCTGCAACACTAAATCCACAGTCACCAAATGAGATGAACCGAGATATTGGTAATAAGAAACTAGATTACCTAAGTTTTCCTGATGACTTTTTAATTTACATCAATTCACATAGGCAATCAGGTAATATATGACAGTAATACATTTATATTATAGACTGTTAGTAAAAGTTTGAAATGATACGCTATCTAACAGGTATCTAATTCTTTTTAATTATACATGTTTATAAAACGCCAGAACCAGGTAACCCTGTTTTGAGGAGCTGTACAGTATTATTATGCATGACTCATACCTGTTTCCACCCAACACTCGTTTCAATTCCCAAGGGAGCATACAACACATACTGCCATTAAAGGTGCAAAGCGTTACTCAAACACATAGCCACAACGTCCTGTCAGGTTCTCATTTTATGGATGAGTGAACACTGCAGCTCCCGGAACCTCGAACCCGCGACCCTTCGGCTACGAGTCCTAAGCTCTAACTAACTGCGCTATCACAGCTTGTGAAGAACTGGGGTGATATGGTCATTGTTTCGAATAATTGTCACTATGCAAACTCCACTCTTCTGAATTGGCTGAAAACAATCGATTTTATAATAAGAAATTTCACATAACAGGGGCTGTACCGTAGTCCAATAGGGAGGTAACAATGGCATTGAACACAAGAACAGGTGATTCTTGTATCAAGAAGGCATTTAAGCAGTGGATGGTTCAAAAAATTTACGGAATACCATGGTAAGTAACTGGATTTACAATATCTGGTTTTTAAAAAATAATTTCTATTTAAATTGATTGCTAATTTGATTTCGGAGTTAATTTGCAATAACAAATATTAGTAGTATCCCTAATTCATGTTGCTGTTCTTTTCCGTTAACCAACAAGGGCGTTGTCTATAAAGATCTCATATTATTATTTGATAACAAATGTCTGTTACGTTTTTGGGACGGACTTGCTTTTTCGAACAAAGGCTTCCCGAAAGCGGCGAAAGTCAATATATGCGTTGATTATATGTAATACATCATTATAATAGGATGCCACGTAGATTGCTCAGACCGATATCAGACAGATATTTGGTCATTTATTGCCATGCATATAGTGTTTAGCCCGATGTTGCTGAATGATATTAAACTTCAGAATTATTACTTAGTCTGTTGTCGTCAAGACCGACCACGATTCCCCACTTTACATCGTCTTTCCTTGTTATTATTTTCTTCCTGGGTTTACAAATACATGCTTGTGGCATATTGATTTCATTTCCCCTGTCTTCTAACACGGTTCTTTTAGACAGACAGACACACACACACACACACACACACACACACACACACACAACACACACACACACACACACACACACACACACACACACACACACACACACACAACACACACACACACACACACACACACACATACATACATACATACATACACGCGCCCCCGGACACGCACACATACACACACATATATAATATATATACACACACACACACACACACACACACACATACATCACACGCCGATATGCATATATATATATATATATATATATATATATATATATATATATATATATATATATATATATATATTCTTTTGACCAACACCCCAGGAAAGACGTAATAGCCTAAACCGTGGCGGCATTATATGGTTATCATTTGTCCGATGCTGAATATATTCAAATAATTGTGCCTCAGTTTCCTTTCTTCAGACTGTTATACAGCAATTTGTTGCACGAATATCATTGTTCGATTAATGAAAAGAGAGCACCTGACATCTGAGTAATGGCACTTGACATGTTTCCAGTAAACTCCTATCATATCACTATATCACTCATTTACTCACGCACACATGCATTCACACACTCACTCACTCATTATCTCACTCATTGACTTACCTACTGACTAAATCATTGACCATTTAAGTTACTCACTCACTCACACTATTTCCGGCTCACTGAATCAGTCAGTAACTTTTCTTATTTGCTCAATCACTTAGTGGGCCACTCAATCACTGACTTACTAACTCACCCTTCCACACATTAAAATATTCACATTTTCGCATGTCCAATATTGTATTCCTTTAATAATCCCCCCAGTCATTGCTTAAGGAGCCCATTTAACTAGACTGTATATTCTCTTTTGCACTCAACCCCCTACTCAATCCTTCACGCATAAGCTGATTCAATCACGTTCTCATCCACTCACTGATTCCCTCAATATCTGACTGACACAGTCTCTATAGAACATCCCTGGATAATAATAGCTCACCCCCTCACACACTCACTGGGGGCGCATCCGTGGTCTAGCGGTAGCGTGTTGGACCACAGATCACTACCACCCGTGTTCGAATCTCGGTGTGGGCATATCTGAAGGTTGTTTCATCTTTGACTTCGCTTCATTACCTTTGAAGGTTGCTCGGCCCATTTAGCCTACCTTATGCACAAAAGTGGCCGTAAAATATCATCATCATCATTACACACTCACTGGCTAAATCTGACTGTTCCACTCACTCTATCAATCGCCCCATAATTTAGTAGCACACTCGGCCAGTTAATAATTCACCTGCTAACTTACTACGCAATTATTCACTTATCTACATACTCGTTCAATCACTCAAGCTCCCTCCATTTGCTTCCTAACTGAATCACTCACTGAAACATCCATTAATTCTCGCCTATCCTCCAATTAACACTTTGAGTGACTGACTCACTGACTGACTCACTGACTGACTCACTGACTGACTGACTTACTCACTTACTCACTGACTGATTCATTCACTGACTGACTGGCTGACTGACTGACTGACTGACTGACTGACTGACTGACTGACTGACCACTCACTCACTCACCACTCACTCACTCACTCACTCACTCACCACCACCACCACCACCACCACCACCACCACTCACCACCACCACCACCACCACCACCACCACCACTCACCACCACTCCACCACTCACTCACTCACTCACTCACTCACTCACTCACTCACTCACTCACTCACTCACTCACTCACTCACTCACTCACTCACTCACTCACTCACTCACTCACTCACTCACTCACTCACTCACTCACTCACTCACTTACTTCGACACATAGTAGCTTACGTATTCACTCACTCATTCTCACTTTCTTGTCCTCTGTCCAATTCATCCATTTTCCTTCTCAGGCAGTCAGTCACTCACTCACTCATTCACTGACATAGTCTCTTAATCTCCTACTCGGTTATGTATTCGTTCCAAATATATGTCTTCTATGATTCATTAACTTAGAAAAGTAATGGAATTAAGGTAAATAAAAGAAATTTGATTCACTGTTTTTAGTAATGAACATTTGCACATGAACAAGCATCCAGAAAGTCAAAACACTGTAGCGACGGTATTGGGAGGAGTCGTTATATAAAAACTGACCACTTGTGTTTTAACAGACAGTTACTAGTTATGACTGGAAGCCGGGTACAAATTGTCTTTTAGAATTTCTGTGCTGTAAATTATTCCCAGTGATCAAATGGCTGGAGATGAAATCAATATTTGCTTTAGTATTTCTCAATCACTATCTGCAAGTTAAAAATAAGTGACCACTTAAAGAAATATTAAAAACAAACCTTCGATATCAAACTCGTGGAATAATTTTAACAGTATCTATTATAGTCCGAAACTTTGGTTATATCAAATATTCTGAACGTTTTTTCAAACCTCATTTATTTATCACACCTTGAGGAAGCGCTGTCTATGATCATTTTGATCAATATTTGTTTGCAGTTTTTTTTCGGTTTGATGCGTATCTGTTTATATACTTGCGTCTGAGCATATGTCCGTGTGCACGCACTGCAACGGGAAATTATTTTAATATTCTTTTAAAGCAATACAGGATATATTAGGGTCCATGATGGTTTAAAAGTATACTACAAAATAGGCAGTGCCCATCTTTACACTAGATTAATGGTGTAATTGTTTAGAATATAATATCATTGTTATCATTCCAATCTCTTACTAGGAATATCGAATCCTGGTAAATGTGGCGTCAGATAATAAACAAACATATATGATTGTAGTGTAAGAACAGGTAGCCGAGAAGAATGTATCTGAAAACAAAGTACAGATATCGTTTTAACTAGAGAGAAAGTAGAGTGTCATCAAATCTCTATCATTTGGGAAACAGTATATGAAATATCATTGACAAGATAAGATAAAGCGTAGCTAACGTAGAACACCTGTCTTCTCTAACTTTGAGAATTATGATCGTGATTTCTTTTGGGTTTTAAGTCTTTCATAATGTTCCTATTACCCCACTTTTAATACCATCGTAAAGCTCAGAAATGCAACGACCATCATAATTTATTTTTATTTATTTCACTCGTTAACCAGTAATCCTCCAACATGCAAAACGACCCAAATTATACAATATGTCAATGAAATAATATTAAACAAACATACATGACTAAACAAAAACAAAATTAGTGCAGATAAACTTATTATTATTACATATATTAGGTCTTAAACTTCTTTACTACAAGATGCATCTGGAACTAAATGCGTTATCATTATGAAGAGCTAAAATTAAATAAGGCATTTTAATAGATGCTAGGTAATTCCTGGTATGGGTGGAAAATAGTAAATCACTGTATACTACAATTATAATATCCCTTCTTATTTAAACTGTGATGGTTCGTTCACTTTTGTTTGATATACAATAATAATGGAAGCTAATAAATCGTCCGTCATCCTTTGAAGTTTTTTTTATCGTTTAGATGTTAATTATCAGAATTCCAGGCTATCTAATGGGATTACATCCACCAATCACGTCCTGTAATTCACTGAAAGATTTGTGCTAATGTTTAAATCATGTCATTGATTACATTGCATTATGTTTCACAGACTACTAAAGATTAGATTCAAGTTGTATTTTTTTTGTTTCTATGTTCTAACACACGTTGTTATTAATTGTCATTATCTTCAATGTAGTTTTTGATATAAACCTTGTTATCCAGAAACGGTAAAGTCACTGGATGGGGGTTTGAAATAAAAGGGAACAATTCGAAGCCAAAAGTTCTGGTAAGATTAATATGTTGAATTTAAATGTGTTAAATGGATAAATGTTCAGGACGACAATATAAATTCCTTTCCAAAAATATATATTTCGTATGAAGGTAACAATGATGACAGTGAAATGTCATTTGAACTGCAGAGGCGTGAAAACCAGGATATTGCCTGAACATGACTCTCTCTGTAGCATAAATATTAACGTTACATTTTGACAGTTATCAGTATGAGAACTGCAAAAAAATAAGGCTCTGAATAAGATAGATGCTTGATGACTGGCTATATTACTACAATTTTGATGTGGTGCTTATAAATTAGGATGACAGTATAAACTACGCGCATCACATGGGTCGGTAAATGTAAACCATGTAGGTATTCTAATTTGCTAGAAACTGGAGCAAGTAGGTCAACTATATCACATGTTTTTTTATTGTCATGGGAATTTATTGCACTCCCATCGACAGATAATATTCTGTATTTTTTTCTATAATTGTGGAAATTAGCTATATATTACGTATCATTCTAAGCCATACAACACATTTTCTTAAATCCAGTAAACTGAAAATTAATATACGAATGGTGTCAGGATGACCGAAGCTCTTCAGTGAAGCACTTGCAAGAGAAGCCTGAAAAGAGGTTTGAAATAAGCAGATTTTCTTTTTTCTGGTTATGTATTCGATAATAAAGACGGGTTTTGATAATTGCTTCTAACATTCACGGATCCTCCAAGTGAGCCTGTGATTTCCGGTACGGAGTATCACAGGTTAATACAAAGACAGACAGGTAAACAAAGACACAGTCTGATAGACAATCATTCGGTAGGTGAACAAATATATCGACATATAGACAGGTAACCAGGCAGTAAGACACACATACAGATATTCATATAGGCAAACAAACTTACAAAGAGACCGACAGCTAGTCATCCAGACAGCAGGATAGAGAAATAGATAGACAGACATGCAGACAGACAGACAGACAGACAGACAGACAGGCACAAATATAGAAAGAGACAAACTGAGACACAAATAGACTGATATACATCCACAGAAGCATAGGAGAACAAAACAAACAACTACTCAGACAGAAAAACAATCAACCACTCAGACAGACAAACAACCACTCAGACAGACACACAATTACTCAGACAGACAAACAATTACTCAGACAGACAAACAATTATTCAGACAGACAAACAATGACTCAGACAGAAAAACAACCACTCAGACAGAAAAACAGTCACTCAGACAGACAAACACCCACTCAGACAGACAAACAATCCCTCGGACAGACAAACAATTACTCATACAGACAAACAACCACTCAGACAAACAAACAACCACACAAACAGACAAACAACCACTCAGACAGACAAACAATCACACCAAGAGCAAGAGGACGAGAATGCAAATTAAGCCAGAGTTTCTGGATATTTTATGTCTAAAGTACCCAATTCCGTTTAAGATACCTGACAATAAAATATTATGACTTCAATTACATGAATATTATTTATAGGTGAGTACTGTTACAAGTATATTGTAAAGTAATAATGATTACAATAAAGATTATTGAGCATTTCTTTCAAATATGAATGTGGTGTGCAACATTATTAAATAAAACATAATAGCTATTTCTACAATCGTATATTGTAACCAAAGTTAGAATTGTTGTAAAACTTGTTCTAGGCCAGGAACAACATCAATTTCAGATTAACTTGAGCTTATTCCTTCATGCTGCCTTATCAACTACTTATCAACTGCCTTATCAACTAGACTGACTGGAATAGCCAGCACACGAACCGGTCGGTTTGTTTTCGTGACGCAGAATTTACAGATAATAGCTGCTTTGATCAATACGTTGATCACCAATATCTTTTTCGAACAATTCAAATAATAATGACCATCTTTATATCTACTAGTCTCTTTATGACTTATATATTGATAGATCTTCACTGATTAAGGTTTCTTTTTTGTGTCGAATGGTAGTTATAGGTCTCTAATTAGATCGATCGTTTTGGTCTAATTGTCAATGAGCTGATTAATTACACAACACAATATTAAATATTACTCAATGTTTTCCCGGGTATATTTGGTATAAGAAGTTAACTGCCTGGAAACTTTACTTTAACTATGTCTGTGAAGTGGTCTAGTACTGATACTGAGAGGTTATGCTCGGCCACAAACTGTGCAAAGAGTATCTCTTTCTTTGAGGTAGCGGAGGTCGATTAGCGTTCTAGAGAGAAGAACGACCTCATTGGTGTAGGCGTTTTCGTCTTGACCTCATTTTTTATGTTGAGTGGTGGGCAGGTGCATATTCATATCATAGACGCCGGATGTAGCTACCTATACACCACGAGCACGTACAATACAACGAGCGTACTCAATGCCAGTTTCGGATGCAATGATTCCATTTTTGAATCGGGTAAGTAACTCATTGCTGTTGAAACTTGACGTACACTTTGAGTTTTGTTTTCTGTCTCTTTGCCAGTGGAGACAAACGATGATCACCGTTCATGATTTCTCTGTTAAAACTTCAAAATAAATGTCTATTTTCAAACGGAGGAAGGAGGGTAATCTTACACACAATCCGCAATCTATCTCAATCTGTTCGGGGTGTGAAAGACGGGAATCTATTTTTAATAAAAAGCTAACAAATATACTCAGATTAGCATATTATTTTCAGTGATGTTCACCCGGTGTAACCGGCGTATTTGCTTATCATATATGCCACAAAATTGTCACACAATCCCTTACTTTAGGAGTAATAGAATCGTTATTAAATTGTTATTTCATTGATATTCGGGACACCTCCTTGAAGGGATCTAATATACCCACTTTATATGTATTACAGGTAGTACTGATTAATATCATTTCAAGAGGTCAATCTAATTAAGCCAGTAAAATGTATATATATTATATATATATATATATATATATATATATATATATATATATATATTCTATGCATCCATAAAGTTAAATCTGGTTGACACTAACAAGAAACCGGGAATTGTTATTAAAACAGCTGTCAGGTGTTTGAAGGCTATGGGTCATGAGTCATAACAGTTAATGCAAGACATTTTCCTTTTCAGACACCTCCAAATGAGATATTTAAAATATTTTAAAAATAAATTTCGAAATATTTTGAAGCTTATTTGTTATTAGAAATGAATACTTCATATTATGTGTATTTCTGTAGGCAATTAGAGGGTAAATGCAGAGGAGTGTTGATACCGGCAAAATAAAATTCTGTAATGATATATCTAATCAAATTAGGAAAATATTGCCCCTTCACAGCAAGAAAACGTCATCAATCTTAGTTTTCTAAAACATACAGAAATATAACAGATATGTAAGTTTATTTAGGTATTTTCACGTATTTCTAGTTGATATATCTGATATGGTGAGATGACCCATTTGCTTCTTAATTAATATATTAACCTTTAGTGTTATGTAGTAATCTCTTTTGGCCAGTGCAATGTATTTACCATAGGATTTGCGCAAAAGTAACTGTGAAATAGCAGTTATTTTTACAATTGAATTCATTATCCCTGAATATTGAATATCACGATATTAGCAAATTCTTTCTATGATGCAGTCCAAGGAGTTGTTCACGCACATACTAGATGATATACGTACTTCCGATGTCTTGATCCTGTGGGTTATAATCATTAAGAACTATTTGATACTGAATGAAGTAAAACTATACACAAGTTCTTCCTTAACTTACTGCCATTTATTTCCTATACTAATAAGCCGGATCGTAAAACTATTTGATAAACAAGTATTTGAACAAATGACATATAATTTAATTAAAAGCTAATTGGATAAATAACACTTCGAATAATTTAATCCATATTAAAGAGACTATAACTTCGTACCCGTGAATAATAATTTTAATCATGAGATAATATGTATAAGACAAGGATGGACAGCGTACTGTCTATGTTTGGTATTCTTGGTTTTAAAGCCATGATTATAAAAGAAAATGTGATATCTGGCAGGCCATTCCTATGAGGGGTACACTGGATTGCGAGTAGATATTCTAAATATTGTTTAAATTTAGATAGCACATATGTTGTGGAAAACAAGTGTCACTTCATCATGTCATGTCCTTTGTACGAAAATATTGGACGTCAATTTATTCCAAGATATTGTAATAACAGGTCGGCTGCATCATTTATTCACTTAATCTCCTCAAACTCGAAATTACTACTGCAAAATGTGTGTAGCTTCACTTTCCATGCCTTTAAACTGCACTCAACTTCCATGGGGTTCTAATATTGCCCTGATTTGTACGTAAGCGTGTATGGTTCTATTTGTATTGTTTTATACTATGGGACTATGACCTTCTGTGCTTTATTGAATAAACGATTATATTATTATAATAAAGTGAAATGAATGATAAAAGTAGTTGATATTAATATGCTATTAATAATTATATACAAAATAAAACTCACTAAAGTAGCATATACATCACATAATATATATATATATATATATATATATATATATATATATATATATATATATATATATATATATATATATATATATATATATATATATATATATATATATATATATATATATATATATATAATTGTGTTACTAAACATAATTATTTTTCAAAGTGTATTGTCACTAGCTTATGGTCCGCAGTGTCATTGCTTAAGGGTTGAACGTAATCATTAATAGTAGCATTTCCACACTCAAATACGTTTCCTTCAGTCTCAGAAAGAGTTTATTGGACTTCATTTGACGGAGGGTTTTAGCAATAGTATTAGCAAGTCAAAAGTAAGATTGCCATTTTCAGCTTCGAGTATGTATGTAAAGAATCTATTCCGTGATATCTAAAATTAATATGTCCGCTAAACACAAAGAGGGATTTCAATAGAAATCAATATTTACTTATGAAGCCAATATTGAACAGGGGTGTTTTCAGAACAGAATTAAACTTTTCAAGGGGCGACGTATTTCTAATATCCACCGTTAAGCTTTTTTAAAAAAGTGGGGGCAACAGTACTGAATGCACAATTACCATATCGCTTGAGCCGATACACTGGTAGATTGAGTTGTCTCTTAATTTATGACCTGTATGAGATTACGGTATGACATTCTAATGACACTAGTTGATACATATATTTAGGTGTTGCATAATTGATATATTTATATATTATTAGGCACACCTTCTCATGAAATTGCTGCCTAACGGGTTGGCAATGTAGTTTGTAAAGAAATGGGGTGACGTGATCATATGTTTGAGTATTTGTCACTATGCCAGATTATAATCAGCTATGCCATATAAGATGGAGTTACAATAGTCAATACTAGATGTAACAAAAGTATGCATAACGTCAACATGTTTTTATTTTTAAAATCATGTTTTGTATATAATTAGTGTTTTGAGGATGGCAGTGGGTTGTTTCATAATATATATATATTCATACATATTAATACACTTAGCATTTTTAAATTTTTGCTAGGGAATTAATACAATGTGGTGACGTTAAATATGTGATATTTGTTTTAGTATAATTCGTATAACGGCGCTCAGTATGACAGGCTTTAGATGTTTTGGCATCAAAATATTTCTCGGATATTTTAACTAATAGATAGGTTGTATCTGTTAAATCTCTGTGTATTAAGTACTAGGTTAAAACAGATTCATCTTCTGCCAGTAGAAATTGATAATGTATGTAATGTGTGTGTCTGTCTATTTGTGTGTATATGTGTTTTGTATGTATGTTCATGTGTATGTGGGTGTTTGTGGGCGTGTTCTTGCCTCTGTTTTGTAAACATAATTAAGCCACAATCAAAAGTATTATGCTTTATTAAGGTGTCTTATTAATATTCGATAAAAAAAATCTCCCACAAAAAGAACAATGTATTTGATTAAAAGGTTTTCTTTAGTTTAAGATCGCATTGTTCTAAGCATTGTGATATCACACAATTCTCCAATACATAATAAAAAAATTGCATAACGCTGTTATGACATTGTTTACCAGAGGAGAAAACAATTGTTATATGAAGAGATAATTAAAAACTCGTAACTTAGGGTTAGGCTAATAACTTCGGTTGTGTGTCGTTTATAGAACAAAGAAGCATCAGTATATTTACGCAAACCACTGCTTTGACAATCGCCATGAAAAAGATTCGAATAAAAGCAGGTCATACACGCGTAGGCTAAGTAACTTAGTACCCACGGGAGGTTGTTTTGTATAATTCAGTGTTCTTCTTAATTTACCGTTAGGTAAATGGAAACAAGTCATTAAGTGTTGTGAATCCACATATGTTCCCCCCCTGTGAAATATTTTATTCATTCATGTGATTTGAGTTATAGAGTAGGACGACTGATGTATCTTCCAGGTATTGCCACCGCCGAAGCCCGAAATGTATTTTGTACTCATCAATTTCTACATGGGAAAAGGTCAATTTATAATTTCTGCCTTAAAATCATGTCCTTCAATTTCTGCCATTTGATTTGGGGTTAAAATAAACTAACCTTCCCCTGATAATGTTAGAAATGGTAATTCCCTAACCGTCGAAAGTTGTTGACCTGTATCCTGATGGCATGTTGTGCGTTATCAATCAAATAGGCCAGGTTATTCATATCACCTAACATAAATAAATTGTCTTAGGCAGCTAATGATGTCCATAAGGTTGGACAATATATTTATATCTAATGCGATTATACAAATTGTCAACTATCGAAATGTAGATATTTGTTCTGGTAGTTCGGTTGTTGTTTACAAAACAGAAAAACTTTGACACTCATTTGAAAACAAGGTTTGCAGAAAAGTGAAATAAACATATCTAATGCATTTGTATTGTCCAGTCGAGAAATTATAAGAGTTTTGACTCTTGCATGTCTCATCATCTATATACTTACGAAGAAGGCTTGTATTGCTTACAACTTTGACCGTATCTTCATTCATAGAGTATTTTCCAATATAATCCCTAGATGTCTCGCAAATATGTGATCTGGAACATACCTTAATGCGAAGATTCTTCACATGTTGCTTGGATGGGAAAACAATGGATTCGATCTTATGATTATTCAATTTCAGCATGTTGCAGGTCATCCAAATATGCCATTGTGTTAGGAGTACTACAGCATAAAATGAATACTAAGTTTCACTTATGAGGAAATTCATGATAAATGTGACGTAAACAAATTATTGGCAAAGGTCAACCCCATTCTTCATAGATTTTCAGTTTAATCTTCCATTACGTGTGCGTGACACCTAGTTAGAATATACAGCCTGGTGAGTAGATAGATAAATAGATTATAATAATAATCCAATGGATGGATATGTAATAAAGCTTACTAACTAAGAAGAATAGTTCAAAGGTGCTAAAATGTGAAAATAATTATGTTGATAAATGAACAAAATAAATACCTTATTGAATCGCTGATCAGACACTTCAATATTTCTTTGGTTTTGTTTTTACAACGAAGTACCACAATCACAAGAAATGCGAAACACAATTATAACGATCCATTGATTTTAATGGATTTTACAGTGAGGGAGTAAGTGTAATAGTAACTGATTGAGTGAATAACCGACACTGAGAGTGAATAGGTAGATGAGTGACTGACTGAATGAATAGGAAAGTGAATGAACTAATGAGTAAGTGAGTGATTGAGTGGATGAGTGAATGGGGTAAGTGGATGGCTGGGTGTATGTTTAGCTTAGTGAGAGAGTGGGTGTTTGGGTGTTTCGGTGGGTGAGTAATCGAGTGAGTGAGTGAGTGATTGGGTAAGTGAGTGAGTGCATGATTGAATAATTGAGTGATTGAGTGATTGTTTGATTCAGTGGGTGAGTCAGTGAGTGAAATGGTTGGACAGTTAGTCGATAAATGAGTCCGCTGTCATTCAGTGATCCAAGATAGATTTTTTGTCTTTAATTGAAGGACTAAATGTTAAATATGCTAATCATATACATCGATCTCATCCTCAAATATAAGTAGTTTAATGAAAACCTTCTCATAAGTAGATTTTTCATCTGCTAGGTCTTTGTTGATACAATCAGACAAAATGTAGTGCAAGATAAAGTGATAACTCAGATTGATTATTTAGATAAAGGCAGCTCATTCTAACTTACATTTATAATGTATACAGAAGTTATATTTTCTTTTCTCAGCTTCAGGATGGCTAGGTGAATGTTTGAATGTAATCTCATCATCCTCTGTAAAATACATGGATACATCGATCAATTTTTCCAGCTAATATATGTATATATATATATATATATATATATATATATATATATATATATATATATATATATTATGTTCTTATTTGTATACTATATAAACTATACCATTCATTATTTGAAGCTTGCAAGTACTCCTTGGTTTGAGAATGCTTATCCCATGTTACAAATTTCGTTATCTTCTTGTAATTTTCCAGTATGCTGAATACAAGATTATTTTAACGCATTACGATGCCGTTGGAAATTACTATTTAGTTCGAATTATGATCCATATAGAGTTCAGAGGACGGTAAGTTTATAGATTCGAGGACACCTGTCAAGGCTGATTGCCAATTTAGCATAAAACCCTTTATTTTATGTGATAATTCTTCACAAAGGGAGAATGAACAAATTCGGCAACAAGCGGAATATAGTTAGACTTCTAATTTAAGCGATGGATACAAAACAAATGGAAATTGAGTACAGGTAAAGCATTGTTTATTCTATTACTTGTCTTAAGGAATAAAGAACGAACCAAGATCTACGGTTACAGATGTTGTCTACTTTAGCTAAGAACGATAATTATGTCATTTTTCAAATATTTCCTCAAAATCTTTAACATTTACTCTGATCTCTTATGTAATCTTGGAAACATGTTTCCGAATGAAATGATCTAGGCATGGTTTTATGAGCGTGTGTGTTTGTTCACGAATGCGTGCGAATGTGCTAAATTAGAGATTTGTATTAATATTGACAGTGATATATTTGGGGATTTAATGAAATAATAGTAAGCAAATATTTCTCTGTGCACTGATTTTTTTGCAAATTTTATTTATCATAAACATGATGCTTGGCAACAGGTTATAACAACAATATTAGAAGAAACTGGAAATTAGATCTGTATGTAGCAAATACATATTTATAACCCCAACTGGAAAATAATAACAAGACAAAATGTCTTGATGACAAAAGACTAAGCGGTAATTCTGAGGTTGCATAGCCGCCAACAAGTTTAGGCTAAACACTATATGTTTCGCGATAAAGGATCAAATAACGGTAGGTAATGGCTTCAATAATCATGTTGGCATCCTACTATAGTGATATATAACCTATAAATAAACGCTTATTGGCTTTCGCTGCTTTCAGTAATCCTTTGTTAAAAGAAACATGTCCTTCCCAATAGCATAGCAGGAAAATGAGTGGAGTATAATATCTATATTTGTTATTTGAATTTCAAAATAACGTACACTTAGCAACCCTAAATGTCTATTATGATATTGGATAAAATAGATATAAGACTTTTTACAAATTAATATATCTTCAATGTTCTATGTTCTGACACCCCCTAATCTTCTCGCGCTCTCTCCTTTAATAGTTATGTACTTTTGTTGGACAGATACGCAGGTGTACTGACTTAATATTAAGGTTATATATAGAAAACATGCAAAAAAAGCATATTGTGGTAAAGCACATCTAATCTTAGGAAATACGAAAGCTTGGGTCTACAATTTAAACATTAAACTTTTTTTTCATTTACGGACTTACCCGGAAATCCGTATCACAGTATATTACAAACTCGACAGTTTGCAGAGAACACTAGGTTTTCAATATATGATAACATGCGTACACCATGACATATTAGCCTAACTTGCTTGCATTATCTGATAAAATTAAAAATACAGTTGTTCTGCTGCTGATAAAATATTATTTCCCCGATATATTTTTCCAAATTTATGAAAATATCTATATGAAAACTTTCGCACATGGTCCATCTGGAAGTGAGGTCTATGAGCGCTAACACCGATATTTGAATTATGTAGTAGGAAAATATATTAATTACGATTAACGTAAGAACGATGAAAGAATTTCGAATGCAGAAATGTTTTAGAGAACGTCGGCAATGAAAATAACTCGATAAATGTCACTTTCCTTATCCATGGCCGTACTCCCGTATGGCCAATGGACACCATTTTGTATCCCAAATTCAAATGTCATGGTGAGGAGGATATTTCCACTGCATTATAAAGACTCAATTCGGCTGATGAAGCGTTTCAAGCAATCAATTTGAGGCTGGTGGTGCACATATATTTATGATGATACGGATAATCGGGAGAGTTCAGCTAAATTAAAATCTGTAAAGAGACCGTATTAGCTTAGAGTCGTACAAACACATCCAGTAATATATCATTTTTAGATGGTAACCTATAGGTTAGCAAATAATGGTGGATGTCAATCAAGTAAAGATTATAAATCGATATGAGACCTGGGACATCGAGCGTGATCCAACCCAAAACAAATGTTGAAGAAAACGACGTGGAGCCAAATCTCCATTAACAGTCTCAATTAGGTGTCTCAGGAGGTAAAAGTAGCAAACCCATTTGGTTCCTCTCTAATGTTGGCCGATACACACGGATGTTTCAAGCTAATATCAGGCACACGATATGTCATTATCTACAATTAAAGAGATTGGGCTTCTAGTTCGGATAGCTAAAGGGAAAATAATGGTGACTGTGGGTAATAACTGGTGGTAGATAATCCCTGTTGAAGTAGCGACACATACATCTACTGCTGACTAGGCTGCCATTGAAGTCTATTTCTTTTATTGTCAGGCGAGGACTAACCTGAACATGAACCTGTCAATAAACCGACAGCATATTGTACAATGGGATGTCGAGGAAATCCAAGTCGTAGTTTCACTCTTTACTGTCTTATTGAGAATGTCTGTAGGCCAAATAGCTGAATTAGTCTACCATCTTTTGTTGAAAAAACGTATTTCAAAACTTAATATTCATTATTATCATAAGTGATTGTTAGTGAATGTACAACAAACGCAGTGATAATGATCGATGTAATGAGACTACATATTTATGTATGACTGGAAACTTTCACTAGTTACAGGTAGAAGTGGTAGTACTAGTGGTAGTAGCATTATTAATAATAATAGTAGTATTGGTAATAATCGTATAAGTAGTGGGAGTATTAGGAGTAGCAAAACTAGCAGCAGGAAGAATTACAGCAACAGGAGTGGTAATGAGTGGAGAAATGAGAGTACATATTTAAGTATTACTAGAAGTAACAGTTGTACTAGTGGTAGTTGCAGAAGAATAAACCGTAGTAATAGTTGTAACCAGAGTAGTATTAATAGTCGTATTATAATTAATTGTCGTAATAGTAGTAGTAGTAGTAAAAGTAGTAGTACTAGTAAAATTAGTAGTATTAGTAAAAGTTGTAGTAGTAGTAGCAGTAGTAGTAGTAGTAGTGGGGGTGGCAGAAGAATAAGCCATAGTAATAGTTGTATCCAGAGTAGTATTAATATTAGTATTATAATTAATTATCGTAGTAGCAGTAGTAGTAGTAGTAGTAAAAGTAGTAGTAGTACAATTAGTAGTAGTAGTAGTAGTAGTAGTAGTAGTAGTGTTGGTGGAAGAAGAATAAGCCATAATAATAGTTTTACATAGAGCAGTATTAGTAGTAGTAGTAGTAGTAGTAGTAGTAGTAATAGTAGTATAAATAGTAGTAGTAGTAGTAGTAGTAGCAGTATTCGTAATTGTAGTAGAAATTTGTATAGATGTTTTAGTAAATAGCAGACCCTGTCACTTTCTTTTCGCTGAAAGTGTTTTTTTCTTCTTCTAAATTAACCTGTGATCTGTTGAAATTACCAGTAAACATATATTTGTAGTTACAGTTGAATATTGTTTGACAATGGTCCTCAAGGTAAAAACTTAAAATGCAAATTTAGATTTTGGCGAAGATGTATAGTCATAAAATACCAATATATTGAAGCTGATATTATAATATTTATTGTTTTTAAGTTGATATATTATAATCCATTAAAGTTTTGTTTTATAGAATGGTAGAAAATACTTCCACATGCTTCTCCCAGCAATACTTGGTGGTCTTATTTTTCCAATAATAGGGAAAAGAACTTGTTTTGGTATAATATCAGTCATGGTGTAAAGTGTGACAGACTCAGTAATTGACCTACACAATTCCTATTAATTCCTAGCGTATTTCAGGGAAGTGAACTGTAATATATCCATAATGAGTTAAATATGGAAATGCGCTAAGTCAGCTAAGATCCAGAAAGTAAACAAAACAGTATTCGATGTTGCCTTGTCATGAAGAAAGTGTAGTATCTTTTGAAACCTCTGAAAAGACTCTTTCTTTGAGCAACTGTTGAGTGTGACCTTTTGCGACCCCCAGATACTTAAAAGTTACCATTTCCGGTAATGATAAAGTTAAAATAAATACTAAAAGGAGAGAGATAAACTTACATATTACAACATTTATCTTTGTGTGGATTATAACATCGGTGTCAGCATAGCAGACTGTGCAATGAGGCGTGGAATACATTTTTGAAAATAGTAATTTTGTATTAACAGCTTCATTATGAAGTAGACAATAATCGCATACATCTTTATATTGATAATTAATATTGTCAGTATAATTATCCTTCTTGTTATTGTTATTGTTATTATTATTGTTTAGTGTTAATATTATTTACTATGATGATGGGAAGCATTGTTATTATTATCTGAAAAGGTAATTTTATACGAAACCCGCAACAATATGTACATCACATACAAGCAAAATGTTTGCTCATGATACAGAAAACGAATGTTATGATGGAGATGTGACAATTATTTCTAACGTTGAACTGAAGAAACGTAGAATTAAATGAAAGAAATGACTGACATTATGACATTTTGTGTACAGAAATCTTCACCTGTTTTATGTAGCTCAATTGGCAGGTATAATAGCCCAGTATCCTATTTGACAACAGTTCTCTATAGAGATATATATGTCTGTTACCTGTAGTAACGCAGAATTATACGCTAATGAATGTATTACGCTGGTAATTCTCTAAATGAAAAAAAAAAGTTTACTGTTTAGATTGTAGATCCAAGCTTCCGTATTTCCCAAAAGTAGATGTGCTTTGCCAATAGATGCTTTTCTGGCATATTTTCTATAGACAACCTAAATACTAAGTCAATGTACCTGTGTATCTGTCAATTTGAAATTTGTGAAATGTGGTACATCTATGTTTATCCAATATCATAATATATATATATATATATATATATATATATATATATATATATATATATTGTTTAGCCTCGAAGCTTTTGGTGGCTATGCAACCTCAGAATTCCCTATTAGTATTTTGTCATCAAGACATTTTGTTTCGAATCTCTCAATTGACACCGTTCAATTGACACCGTTCAATCCTTGTTATTACATTCTTGTTGGTGTCATAAATATGTGATTGTTACATGAAGATTTAATTTCTATTTTCTTCTAATGTTGTTCTTATAGCCTGTTGTCCTAGATCGTGTTTATGATAAATAATATTTGCAAATAATTCCGAAATATTTGCTTATTATTTCATTAAATCCTCAAATATACTACTGTCAATATTAGTATACATCTCGCATGTAGTACAGTCGAACAAACACATACAAGCCTGAAACTATATCTTGATCCTTTCATTGATTAAATTCACAAGATTAAATAGGAGATAAGAGTAAAACAAGGTTCTTGGAATTCAGAAAGATTAAGGCGATAAAACCTAATCTTCCACAAATATACTCCATAATTGGTATTCTGAAAAGCCCACATAAATTATGAAGACCTAACAATGTTAATAAAACTATGTGCTTTGGAGAGTCATTGTATATTATTACGGTCGCTTGACCAATATTCCCGGAGTACATAGGAATAATCATTTAACTATTAAAAAAGTGACTGTATATATTCCCGGTGTATGTTGTATTAATCTAAGATTCACCACAAACATGGATTTATCGTGCAAGACTACAAATTAACTATGAAACATAGTGGGACATCACTCGACAGGTAATGTTTTGATCAACTGATACACGTTAGATTTATTATGACACGTGCATCTTGTACAGGTAGGAGAAATAGACATAGTGTAGCATTGTATGAAAACACATAGCACCATTGCTCTTTCTTTACATCAATACAACTGATGGCAATACAAATTTGATCAATTTGACTACTATATAACTATGGCTGAAACGCGAAAATGCCTACCTGTGATGTATCATCTTTTACCATCGAAGTAGAGTGGGCTATTGGCAGTCAAATTATTTGATCAATTGTCTACATGTGTGGCCAGTTACACTCCCTCAAACAACAAGAGTATGTTCATTTAGTGAAATCTGTCAAAGCATGTAGCCTATAACTGGTACGGCCTGTCATATGTGTGGCGACAAGATAAACATGGTTATCAGTTGCATCCAATCCAGCATCGCTCTCAGTGATGGGATACCCTGTATAGGCCTTCACCACAGATCGCTGAGCCATACGCTTCAGTATGAGACTTCTTATACGTGCTGTTATTTACAAGATCTTTCTTTCATTCTTTTATGAAGCTATCTACATTATATGTGGAAGCTTTCAAGCGGGATATTGTACCTACACGGATGTCACGTGTTACTAGCGCCGAGTGTAAAGAAAACTGCATTTAAAACGGCATTTACTGAAGGAGTCTCGTCTTATGTTGATTAATATGCACTTTTTCGTAATTGAGCAATCAGCCTGCAACTTGTTTGTTGGTGACACCATTGAAGTGATGTTGTCTACATCCAAGGCAGGATATCGTGGAGAAATTACAACTTTAGAGTACGTGTTGGAAACATATATATTTCGTCGGTGAATATTGTTAGCCAATTCGGTGTTGTTGTAGACTGTGTTATGGACATGGAACAACCTTTTAGGAATGTATGTTGGTTCGAAATTACCAACATTGAACATATTAGTCGTTATCTAATAAATATTCCAACTCAATCGACAGTAAGTGAGCGTCAAACGTTAACACCCGTGCTTGATGTATCATCAGTTAATACCGTTAGCCGCTTAGTAATTCAGGAAACGCCTATTTTTCTTTGTCCATTTTCGTACTTACAATTTTCTTCTTACAAACAATCCATTTAATAACTTGTTTTGCTGTCATTTATCACTTTTATAATTGGTGCTGAATTATACTCTAATTTTGTGTCTTTATTAACGATAGTGCATTTAACAAATAAACATACTTTTATTAACAAAAAAGGGGTTAATACCTTTAGTTTAAAATAATAATAAGAAGAATAATAAGAATAATAATGTTGAATGGCTTAATCACTGGCTGACTCTCTGGCAGGCCCACTGACATAGTCACTAATTAACTGATTCAATGATTGGCGTATTTAGTCGCCCGTTCACCTACTAATTCATATGTTCACATATAAATATATTATGTTATGTTTTCACTCATCCACTCAATTAAAATTCGACTAATTTAAAATATATATAATTTAGTGGGATAACCAAATCGAAAATGAAAATATCCTATTACTGTTTTTACTTTTAGATAACATTTTAATTAATTGTTACTAACTTAGCCAACACAATTCTGTGTTTCTTGTAAAACTGTTTTTGCCCATAACACACAGTCACAGAACAGCATCAGCAATATATTATTTCTAGTATTACATAGGTAAAACATAACGCATCACCACTGAATCCATTGAAAAACAGCGACAGTAGTCTGTGACAAACTTGCTTGCACGTTATTATGCTCAATTATCATATTTTTACGTGTGAATACGAATTTAATATGTTATAAAATAATAATAATAATAATAATAATAATAATAATTATTGCGAAATTCTGTGACGTCAGTAGTACACCTAGTACAGGGGTTAAGCAAACCGATAGTCCATGTGTAATGCAAAATTCATCAACAAATAATCAGATGCAGTGAAAATATCGAAAACGTAGGAGGGATAAGGAAGTCTGAAAATGTGAGTTTTCAAATAATGCCGAAAAGAAACTATGCTATTTGATGACTTAAAATGTTTAGGGACTGAATTCCAAAGAGTAGGAAAAACAGCTGAAAAAGCACAAGTCCCAATAGGAGTTTTAACCCTGGGACAAACTAGTGAACTTTAGATGAACGGAAAGCTAGGGGATTGCGTGCTATAAACAAAGGTAAAATAGATACAACGATTCTTCGGAAGGAAGAGTTTGATTGAGAATGGCACAGAGTTTGAAAATGATGCCAGATTGAACAGGGAGCCAATGATTGGGACATAATGCGAAAACAGAGGAGACCGTTTGCCAATCTTAACTATGAAGTTTTGAATACACTGAAGTTTTAGAATATACTTAGATGCGATTTTATAAATAATAGAGCTACAGTTATCAAGCCTACTAGTAATTAAGGCTGTAACAATGATTTGGGAGAATGAAAGAGATAGCTAGCGACGAATACGGTGAATATCACGAATATGGTTGAAACAGCAGCGATATGGCAGAGAAATAAATATTCTGAGATTAAAATCGCTATCAAATATAACACCAAGATTACGTGTGTGGTTGTGTGCGTGTTTTCCTCCTTATGCGTTCTAAATATTGGCGACGCACTCTGGCATTGATAATTTCAGGTGCCACCAATGGTACAGGTGATTTAAATTTTACATATTTTAATATGACAGGTGCGTGTTTTTAAAGTTAAGTTTTAAGCATAGTGTGGTATTAATCACCGCTTTAGGGTTGGTGATATGTCCTTATTAAATGCAAAAATGTCAATGTTGTGAGTATGCCAATGAAGAATATTACTCTTATGTTTAACCTTTATTTCTGGTGTTACTGTGAAATAATCTATTATGCAATCTGTAGTAGGGATTTTATGAGAATATTTAGGTATAGACCAGGTTAGGAGAAGGTCAAGCCAGTGACCACGAATGTGCTAAGGGAAAGAAAGATACGTGTCAAAGCCAAAAGTTGCTAAGATGTGATTAAATGTTGATGTATCAGTAGACCGCGTATCCAAATGAAGGTTAAAATCACTAAGGATGAAAATTATTGATGAATAGTAACTACGTTTTTTAGTGAGCCATGAAAGTCAACAAAGAAGGATGCAGTTATTCCAGGAGGGACATAGGAAGTAACGAGTAAATGAACAGTCAGAAATTTCAATACAGATAGCCTCGAAACTAGAATAGATCTGGACATAATGGGATTTCACTTTACATTCATTGGAGACCATAAGGCCAAGACCACATCCTCGTACAGACTGACCTGATTGATGGTCAAAGGAATAGTTAGGGGGTGGAGGAGATATCAGAAATGCAAGTGGTTGTGTCATAAAGGCTAGGCCAATTCTCAATGAGGGTGAAAATATCCAATTTGTTTGATATTACCAAGTCTGCGATACTGGCTGATTTATTATGGACCTAACGTTAATGGTAGTCAAGAAGATAGTTTGCAGAACAAGAGGACCTGGATTCATATGGATGTCACCTGCTAGTAGTATACACATAGTAAGAAAAGTATTACGAGATTTAGCTGTATATGCAGACTGTGGGGAGGTGGGAAGGTTATCACTCTGCTAGAAATTTAACTTAGAAATGGATTCCCAGTTGGGACTATAATATAATAGGCTAAGATATAGTATTTATTTAGAGTTTGACATCAAGATAAACGTAAATTTCTGTGTGTAATGATAAAATAATCCAGTACGGTTAAGCAAAAAGACAAGTTGCATGCAATGCGGATACAAGTGTTGAAAATAAACAAATTCTGGAAAGTAAACCTCTTGTGTAGGTAAGAGGAGCAATATGCCATGGTTCAGTGTAAAACAACTAGAACCCTACAGGAAACAGAAAACAGACTAAAAAAACAACAACTAGGAAGATAACCAGAACAAACATCTTGAAATCAACTTTAAAACCAAACAGAAAACAACTCGAAAATCAAACAGCTAGAACAGTTCTGTCAGATCTGTCATAGTTATGATATAGTAAAGATAAACTATTTGAATTGCGAATTTACTTGCAACGCGCCCACGATGTAAAAAAATTAATGTTACAATGTAGACATCAGCGAAAACCAGGAAACCATTCGGTAGAAGTAGAAAGACTAAGTACTATTTGGGGTTGTTAATTATTAGCTGTTAAAAATTGGAGAAAATGATTTGTTCATGGCATAAACAACCAAAGCCCACGAAAAGTGACCAATCTACTATATTATCGTACACTATTAGAAAATAACGAGTGGAGCCAAGGTATACTTTGTAAGCAACACATTATAGTATGTACATTATGTAAAATGAGCATAAAGCCTTCAAATATTGGAATAAGTATACAACGCTGAGTACAATACTGATTAAATATTATGGAAACCAACGAAGTGTCATAGAAAGCATGCGACATGATACGACACCTTGTAGTAAGGTAATCAGATGTTGAATATGTTCTGATCATTAATTGTAGTCTTTGTTCGAAATATCAATAGTGAAAATATACTATTTGAACCTACGGATTAGATTGTGTGATAGAACAATGGCGAAGGGAATGTCTGAACGTCTTTTGCAGCAATATTTTTTATTAAGAAGTCATATTCAGAAATTCATCAACCCAGCATTCCTACTAGACGTCCTGCAATTGCGAATGTTGCAATTATTTAGTAACTAAAAAAGACCAATGAATATACTACTGTTGTCATGAATAATAGTACATGCGGTAGATTTATTATGTGGAATATTAACAGGTTATAATATAAATATAGTAATATAGACGTATTCTGGCCCTTAGCGGCAGTCACATTGCCACCTTTATAATACATCAGAGTGTGCGAAGTGGCAAACAATGGAAGTGTATTCACATTGCATTATCTGAAAACCAATTTCCTAAATGCTCCATTCGGAATTTGTGATATTTCTGATGATTGTATTTATTCAGTAGTAAAACACAACTTCAGTTGATCTGATAATTGGTGTTTTTCTTATTTAGATTTAGCAAGGAAGGAACTGACATTTTAAGGCCGATTAGATAGTCGTCTATCAGATGAATGTGTCGCAATATGTATGAATATAATCAATCATTCATAGCTTATCTCACATTTGGTGCTGTTTATGTCACCCATATTCAATCATTATGCGAAATATAAAGATGTGTTGCTGACATTTCCTTCCGAGTGATCAATAACGTTGATGTATTCGTACGCTTGAATAATAAGCCGGTTCTAAGTAAATCTTCTCACTATCAGAGACAAATGCGGAAGGATTAAACTTTTCCAAATGTCATTTTTTCTATCCTCAAATTGCACCTTTCCTAACGCGTTGATGTATATAGGTAACAGAAAAAACTACACTTCCACATCTATCGCGGCTCAATTCAACTTGGTTTCGCTGCATTTGGTTTTGGGCACTTAAGGTCTATCGGACATTGCATCACGTGGGATTTTCGTTGCAACGGCATGCGCAGTATTTATTAGCGATGTTTATTCGCCAGATGTCACAATCCATGCGTCTCTAACGAGAATTCGTGGAGAGAAGGCCGGAGAATTGTTAATCTTGGTGTTGAAGTTGAAGTATTTGAGAGGTGTCACCAGCTGCTACAACTAACTGATTGTAGAGTGAAGTCTATTATAGCAAAAGTGATGGTTATTTTGCTAACTTTCCCGCGATTTGCCTTCATCTTGTCTATGCAAGTCTATATTTGGAAGGTCTTATATCCTCTGAACATGTATAAGTTGATACTATCAATGTAGTGATAGCATATAATGAAGAGTAAAAGTAATATAGCAAGTGAAAATTGATTAATATGCATTTATGTACATAGATGCCGCAAATATAGCACGATTGATTGTGATTCCCGTGATTTGAGTGTATTTTATTTTTGTGGTGATCAAATATATTTATAGGTGAAAGAAACGGAACCAACAGTAAATTAATTTGAACGATTTTTATGTATGCCAATGATGAAAATATCGAAAGGTGGGTAACTGTTCGACAAAAATACCGCAAATCTGCCTTCATTTTGCATTTCCATGGTTATATTTGAAAGCTTATAATTAACAAACCAAACGGTGAATCGCTCTATACCCATGAATTTATATATATATATTTTGCTTACAGCTTCCGAAACACATCGTGTATTTGAAAAATAGAATGATTTACTATATAACTATTAATGTTTTATAATGATATGTTAATTAACTGATACAATCCATAACTAACTTCTAATCTGAAGAAAAAGCTTACACCAAGCTTCATCTTGTAACAGAAACAATATTTATTAACACTGTTTTTACTCTCAAATGTTAATTATGTATATATTACTCTACTACTAAGTATACGTATACACGATTTATAAGTAGTTAAAATCAGCCCAATCTTAAGAACAGACAGCTACCCTAATACAGATACAGAATATAAATGCATCTTGAGTGACAAGTCTTCACGGACTAAGTATAGAGTTTCACCGAGTTCGGTATTTAACCGCTTCCCCAGACAGGTATTTTGTAACCTGTCTGACTTCCGGGAGATGATGACAATGTAGCATCAGCTACAAATTGACTCATGTGTAAATAGCACCTGAACAGACTTAGGTAATAATAGACTATATGCCGCCATTTCGCCATAACGTCGTGACGTCATGACCTGTAATTACACCAGCATCTGTGGTCATTGTAATCATTTCGGATTCAGCAAGTAAATGCGTCTTATAGAAGGAAACACTAGGTAGAAAGTATTGTTCCGTGCAAAGAGGAAGACAATCCCGACGATAATAGTGTGGATAATATGATCTCGGTTTTATGTATTACTGTCATAGCAAGCATACTAGTTAGTCTTAAAATTACCATTGCAACTAATCGGCTCTCTTTCGGTACACATCGAAGCACATTGCACGCATAACACCCGCTCGTGCAATAAAGCAAGCTTCGGTAATATGTTTTGCTAAACTGCAAATCGCTTTAAGCTGAATCTAAAGATAGAAGAAACATGCACTCATTCTACATGTTCCATTTCCTATTTCTCCCCCTCTTTGTGCATATAATAAATATCTACTTAATTATGTAGACATTTACCAAATTACTTTATAGCGTACTAACACTGCCACTTTTATTACTACTCTTCCTGCTACAATTAGTATTAGTAGGGTTCTTTATACTGCAATGTCTAGAATAATGTATTGCAAATTTCCGGAAATGGGTTCTAATCCGGTATATACCTCTGCTTCTTGTATGTTTCCCTACGGAAATGCGATTCCAGCCATATATTAGAGATGTGACAAGAGCCGAGGGTAAACCAAAACAACTGATACTATTACCAGGGTGCACTAGAATTGGAATATTAGAACCTATGCTCAGAATGACGTTCTAAAACAAAAACTATCCGCTGTACGCCGCAGAAAGCGAGCGTAGAAAACGAGGGTAAGTCAGTCAGGAGGACGCCATGATCAGGTGCAGATCAATAATAGCCTATCGTGTTTAGACAAGGAGAAAAACGTATTTATCAAGAGTTTTGTTTTCGAAAACGTTCACAGAATCGTCACCTTCGGGCAGCATTTAGTAATAAAGAAACTACAGTCATTCCATTATTTCACTAGATCTGTGTCCAGTCTCTGATACCACTACATTTAGTCACTATTTCGTTTACATTATACTTTACCAATTAATAGCGACTTTTTCCAGTATGTGGAATCAATACAATTATATAACTATAACATACATTCATGTTTCTTTCATTTATACGAGTCGCAACCACCAATACATAGAATGTGGTATTTGTTCTTTAGGAGATTAAACTAAATATATTACATCGATCGTCTTGTTAAATGTTAAACAAAAGGAAACTGTTTGTATAGATCGTTTAATATATTTATCGTGACATCTAGGTTAAAAAGTATTAAACGATCTATTAAAGTTGGCTTTTATTATTAACTCTTAATTCGACATATAATATAGCATGCATAGTAAGAGAATAGTTTGTTTTACGAAATATAAAGATAGTTAATTTTGGAACTCCTTTAAATTATTATATGCGACATTGAATTTACTTCGGATTATAGCCCTCAACGCGAGTGTAACTAAGTCACTGATTTTATGTTAATGACATTATTTATTGATCATAAAATGTTATTTTGATATAAGTAATGCTTAGAAAGGTAATCTTAAGATAAATAGCTATTATTCTAATAGTCAGTATTAATACAGTTGTGTCTAAAAGTGATTAGTTTAGGCTTAACGATGTATTTCTTTAAATTCAGTTCAAGACACTTTCAGCCTAAACGTTAGATGTGGATGATGATCAAAATGATTACGATTAGTGTATTACGGCTACCTTTGTGCACACGGTAGGCTAATTGGCCCGACCGACCTCCAACGGTAATGAAGCGAATCTAAAGATGAAACAACCTTCAGATATGTCCACGCTAAGATTCAAACACGAGCGGTAGCGATACGTGGTCCGACACACTACCGCTAGACCACGGAGGCGCACCAGGTCAGATGTAGAAATTCTACACGCATTACCTTAAGTTTGATTCTACAACTCATGCTCCATATCAAATATTGTACAATATTAGAGCAACCTTTATTTTCGAAACATTATATTATCGAAAAACTGAGAATTAAATAAATTCATAACTTTCATGTTATTGGGCTAATAATAAGTGCTGCCTTAAAATCTGGACTTACGGCAATGATATCATCTCATTATGTTGATTCGAATATTCTATAATCAAACCATTGACATTCATTTCGATGCTTGATTCATTCAATCAATCAATCAAGTTGATTTTGTTTTCTGTCAGAATGTCTGTCCAAACCAAATGACATTGGTGTTTAAAAATCAACCAGGACTGCAAATGCAGCTTTTGCTACCGAAATTGCCTATTAGAAGAATGCCTTTTAGCAAGAGGCTAGCAGTGTTCGGGTTATTATTTCAGCGATTGCATATTTCAATATCGCTTCTTTCTGTTACGAAATACTGAACATTTGAATCTATAACTACTATTAGTTTTGGCAAAGTATGTATTGAAAGTGGGATTTAAACCTAATTTCGTTAATCATATATCTTTATTAATAAATGACTTAACTAGGAGATCAAAGTTTAACTGGAAACCTAATTTGTACAATGATGACGGATCCAAAACTCATAAAGTGCGGTTTAGTGATATAAAATAATAGTACCTTAACACCAATTGGAGATCCAAGAGATTATCTCTGACGACTCATCCAGCAACTTGTGAACTCTCAGATACATGATGTAATACTGGCAAAATTTAGTAATCTGGCAGATCAAAATTACGCCCTAAAGTCTTATCGTCACACGAGGCTGGGTACTGCCTTATCGGTAGAAGCATATTGTAAACGTATCCTATCATAATTATAAAACTTCAATTTTACCAATATCTGTGGTGCCCCTCGTACAGGAGTTGGGCAAATTCATATTCCAGGTACAATGCAAAGTTCATCAACAAATGATTAGAAAGAGTGGAAACTTACAAAGGACAATTAAGTCTGAAATGGTGATTTTTGAAATGGTGACAGAAAGAATTTATGCTATTTGATGACTTAACATGTTCAGGGAGTGAATTCTAAAGAGCAAAGAAAATAACAACTGAAAAAGCACGAGTCCCAGCATGAGGCTTAACCCTGGGAATAGACAACAAGTGAAAACAAGATGAACGGAGCTCTCTGGGCTATCTATTGAGAGAGCGACACATGCACCTGCTGCTGACACAAAATCCAAAGCCGCCGTGAATGTCCATTTCCAAGTAGGATTGTCATGGAAGAAATATTTCTTGATTAAAAAATTAAATGGCAATTTAATTTCTGGATTGAATTTGTTTGCCCGTTCTAAACATTGAACGGGTGTAAATTCCTAAATAGCAATATTTCTATATAGATTACTGGCATGCTATGTGGTGGTGTACAGCGTTGTGGGAGGGAATCCAGACAATACGACAGTGGGTGAATGGGTATGTGAGCTGCTGTGAGTGAATGAGTGAGAATGTGTGTGCGTAAGTTAGTGCGTGACCAAGGTGGGTTGCTAGAAAGTCAAAGGGATAATAAGTGACTGAGCGAAATGACAAGAAAGCGAATGAGAGTGCGAGGATGTGAGTGAAGTATCGAATAAGTGATTACCAGAATGCAAGAATGAGTGAATGGAAAGTTGGTTATGTTGGGAAAAGGCAGAGAGAGCGACTGAATTATTCAACTAATCAGTATGTGTGAGAGCGTAAGTGAAGGAGTGTGTAAGCAAGTACATGAGAGCGCGAGTGAGCGCACAAGTGATTGAGTAAGCGAGTGAGCGAGTTAGTGGGTGAGTGAGTGAATCCTTCATTAAGAGGGTAAGTTGCTGAATGAGTATGACGGTGAGTTAGTAAGAGTTTAAATGATAAAGTAAATACAGGTGTAAATGAGTCCGAAAAGTACCTCAGAAATAAGTGAAGAAATACGTGACGCATCAATAAGTTCATTACGTCTGCTGCTATTGTGCTAATCTTATTTGTATTGCTAAGCATGGTACCAGATGGTATTGTAATTTTGAAATTTCTCTTATACGTTTAGCCGCGCAGAATCACTTAACATGTATCAATCGTTCCATATTTATATAAGCTGGAAGTATTTTACCTCATTTAGTTTAGTACATCATTACTCTAAGGCACACTTTCCTCATCTCCTGAAATAATCACTTTCTTGACAAGTGATACACATATTTGATTGATTTCGCATTAGACAGTACCTTTTCAAAATTATGTTCAAATGCTATTGGTTCAAACGTTTATGAGACGTTTCATGTAAAAAATGTCATTACTCTGAGATGTATCAAGTCTGAAATATAACACAAATGTGAATCACTACGCAGTAGTTCATTAAGTTAAGTTAATAACTAAGATTTTGGGTACACCCTTGCACGGGTAGCTCTTGGTATACTGTTCTTTCGGGAAAACGAGCTAGAATGATGCATTTCAACACTAATTCATTTGTTATTTTCGCTAACCTTTCAAAGTAATGACAATGAGTACAATACATAGGATTAATCACATGTAACTTATTCGTATTAAACAAGTTTGAAACATGACTGTTGGCTGAAATAATAACAGTAACTTGTGTGACAGCAGCGTTAGGATGATATGCACTATTTATGCCTGTTTATACCACGCTGAAAAGTAATATATAATGTATTAAATTTATCTAGGTAGTTATAATTATTTTGTTACAAACAGATAGATTACTCAGATAACTAACTCACTATCACAGTGACACATAAAACATACACTTCCATTTTTAGCCTACTGTCGCCAACTTGACAAAGGAATGATATATGCCAGAATTGTCACCTATTTCATGTTATTAGTTATTTAGGTAGGACATAATCTACGTAGATTTCATGGGGAAGAAAAACAGTTGTCTATTAATGAAAGAGTATTGTTTCATTTATCAAAGATATTACTGGACATCTATTGATATACACACCAATCTCTAGATGTTTAGTTCCTTTTTGCTTTAACACTTCATCCAGTTTAAGGTACGAAAAACAAATCTTCATCAATCTATATCGATACTTAAGCAAACTCTATCAGTACCTAAAAATAACAAGAACACATGAAGAGATAGACACCGACATATGGCTGTACGATAAAGAGACTTCTTAACACGCAATTGCTTTTAGAGTAAGTATGGCTTTATACCAAATACCGTGTTCAACCTCCTGGGCTAGAGCATTATCACAAAACAGGCTATACAGTGATATAGTTACAACTAACAAGTGAACAATCTGGGATAATAAGAGTCGGCATCTTTTCCAAGAGGCGTGATGACGTCATACCCATATAATCAACACAACATCTGATGCCGGTATAATAGCGTGATGACGTCATACCCATATAATCAACACAACATCTGATGCTGGTATAATATTGTGATGACGTCATACCCATACAATCAACACAACATCTGATGCCGGTATAATATCGTGATGACATCATACCCATATAATCAACACAACATCTGATGACGGTATAATATCGTGATGACGTCATACCCATACAATCAACACAACATCTGATGGCATTATAATATCGTGATGACGTCATACCCATATAATCAACACAACATCTGATGCCAGCATGATATCGTGATGACGTCATACCCATACAATCAACACAACATCTGATGCCAGTATGATATCGTGATGACGTCATACCCATATAATCAACACAACATCTGATGCCAGCATAATATCGTGGAAATATGATACAGAACGAATACGAAGACAATATCAATAATGAGCGTTGTGGGGGAGAGAGGTGGCTATAATTGTAACTAGAATATAAAATAAGACTGCTTCGATTTAAAAAAAAAGTATGCTGTTAACGGAGTTTCCATTAGTTTTTACCTTGCTTGCTTACTGACATACTTATTTTAGTTTCACAGCTACTTCCTTACTTATCTACTTGCTTACTTACTCAATTATGTACCCAATTTCTACTACAACAGCAATTACTCTCACCTTTTCTATTCTTACCATCATTACCGGAGACAAACAAAATAATATCTCCTGATGCAACTAATGATAGAAATAAATAAATCTTTCAGAATAATAAACAGCAAAATAGTAAATGACAAAATAATAGAAACGAAAATAACATAATTAAATAAACGGAAATTTACATTAATAATTAACTAATGAAGACAACTAATATGTTAAAGTAATCTGTCGCCGCCTACTGATATCAGTAAGGATTTACTCAAGATGCATATATCTAAATTATATCCTGGGTATATACGAAAACAACAAAAGTTAACACTGAATCTGATTTAATATTAATATGGTCCTTTTCGAGAAAAACAACCCGAAACGTTTAAAGTGCCTAGCCGTGATATACGACATATAATAAGTATGCAAAAAACAAAATGAGGTATGCCAACGATAAACATAACTTATCAGTGAAAGCAACCTTTAATAGGTGAGGTTTTGGAATCGATTTTAACTTATCTTTTCTAATATCATCCGCCAACCTAATCAATGAAGTGGCGTCTCTGATATCGAAAGCGCAATGGCCATTTCAGTTGAACAAATATATAAGTAGCTGGAACGGTATCAGACTTGAAAACCTGAATTTGTTTACTGATCTAACCTAAATATTATGGCTTCATTATTATTATTATTATTATTATTATTATTATAGCTTTTTCATGATGATGGCAAGCATTGCCATTATTATCTAAAAAGCTATGTCTATAGAAAGGTAGCAACAACAGAAAACATTTATTTATGGCACAGAAAATGAATAATATGATTTTGCCGAGACAGTTATGTCGCCCAAACACTGTGTGTAAAGTTGAACTGAAGCTATGTAGAATTAAATAAAGAAACTATCTGGTAATAAAACTCTTTCTGAACTGAAGTCTACACCTATTATACATATATTTCTATTGACTTTCATAATTCCCAATATCCTACTTCAAAATTGTCCTCCAGAGTTCAATAATTATATATTAATACAAATGGGTCACGAGTGCTCATAATATTATTAGGTTTTATTCTAATCAAGTATCCTAGGCAGGACAAACTATTTTTCTAATATCCAGTGATAATATTTTCATTGGCAAATATCCAAATGAAAAAAAGTTTATAGTTTACAATTGTAATCTAAGCTTTGGTGGATTTCTTAATCATAAAATGCTTTGGTACTAATTAGTTTTTCGTTTCTTGTTGTTGTAACAATTCAATATAAAACTTCGATTCAAAGTCAGTGTCCCTGTATATCTAACCAAGTGTCTCTACATATACTTCCTTATCTATCTATGTATTAAAGGAGAGGGGACGAGATCAGTAAGGGATTCAAAGCAAAAATATAGAACATATCTTAATTTGTGAAAAGTGGTATATGTTTTCTGGAATACATGGTAAACACTTGAAGTCAGCCATGTCAGTTTATTTTTATATTTTTATTAGTATTGGTTACAAAATATATTTTGTTGTCTAATTCAAATAGCAAATATAATTATTGTACTCAATTCATGAACGTGTACTTATCCATTTAATATTTTGAGCATTAAGGTCGTAATTGTGTTCAGGGTATTCGTCAAATATACCTCAGGAACTTAACAACTGCAGCTCACATTTGCATGTTGTCTAGATGTGATAGTAAAGAATCCGTGATTCATCGATTAACCCTATCCCCACTAATAGATAATATGAGAAGGAGGCTGTTTTCAGTCCAAATTGTATTAAGAAAATATATGATCATAGATAAATATATTACATCATTTTATACAGATATAACCATAACAGCTGTGAGAAAAAATAACGTTTTAGTAGCATTATTATTTAGAATAAAATATCTCCAATTTTATTGGATGTTTTTAGCACCCACAAAATGCAGACTATGTGCTTAACTATCCCATAATCTAAGGATTGGCTGTATGTATTATATAATGGCCCTCACATGCTGTAGTTTTATGTATGCACTAAATGAGTTCAGACTGGAAAAAACAAGGTAAGACTACAAAATTTAAATAATTTATTCATGCCACGTCTGCCAGGAAAGGTCACATAAAGTAAATGATGTTGTTCTTAATTGGCAAAGGAACACTCAATTTTGAAATTTCGAAATAGTTGTTTCCAGCTTATATTACGTGTGCTTTATAATTAAGGTTATGTTAATAGCAGGCTATGAGTATCCCATAGCCTTTAGATTGAACAACAAATCTCCTCGTATTTTTAAATCTGCCGCCCCTTGAAGTCTATATTGATAAACTTTAGAAAGAATTAACTATGTATAAAGATGCATTTCGGCGATGGAATAACTTTGTGTTCAATATACTGCCTTATTAAAAGTAGGTAACGAAATTTATAATGTAGATTATCCATACTTGAAAGAAGGTTTGCTTAAAATCATCTAATAGCGATCAAAATATTTCGTGCAGTATTTTGATAAGCCGCTCAATCATCAGTGATGTTAAAAGAGTTGTGGTTACGCCTTGTGAAAATTTATATATATATATATATATATATATATATAATTTTATATATATATATATATATATATATATATAGGGGAGAGAGAGAGAGAGAGAGAGTGCCAACAGTGCTAACGCTGACAACAACAATATGATAGAAAAATGGAAATTCAGAAATACACATTAACATACAAATTATGTACAAATGTAATTGATGGGTTACGTTAGAAACAGTTGTTGTCTAATAATTTCGTGATTTATTTTCATATATTGAAATCGAGATAGATAGATGGCTATTAGCTGAGAAATGTAATTAGGTTTCGGATGTAATATGCCTATCAGGAATGTCCTTCATATATACGTTTACAGAAAACTTACGGCAGGAAGTCTTCTGATAAATATCATACGTCATAAATGACCTAATGAATCACTAACAATACAGTACCTACAGTAGGTATTATTCAGTAATGTCCAGATGGTTATATCACGTATTTTACAGAGGATGTCGTGATTGTATTCCAAAGGTTATTCAGCCATAATGTAACTGATAAAAGGAAACGTAATTTCTGTGTATATTATCGACATTAAGTAAGTTCATCCCGAATTTCAACTATATCTTCATTTATTTAATTGGATCAACAAAGTGTTTTGACAACACACAGGTAATAATCTAAACATTGACTTCATTACATGGTTTTCTTATTCTCAATGCTGAAGAACTTCAAATAAGTTTGCTTCATATTAATTTCTTCAACTTCCCATGCAAGAGTATACAGCACATTTATCACTTTTGAAGAAAAAAAACTGTATAACATTCATTTCCGTTTGTTTGATATGTAGATCATCTCCCAAATTCTACCACCATCGTGACATTTAAAATTGAAATTAAAAAATACTAAGTTTTACTTTCGTATACTTCTCGCGTTAGTCAGCTATCATCCAAAAAGGCAAAACGGTGTGTGTGTGTATGTATGAGCGAGTGTGTGAGTGTGTGTGTGTGTGTGCGTGCGCGCGCGTGTGAAACACATCCGGTGTTTCATAAGTGACGAACAAACAAAAATTAGGCATAGCATTAGCCAATCGAAGAATAATTTTGGGGTTCTTATGTGACTGGTATAATTTCCATTCAACGTCAGCCACAGTTTCTTTGGTTGTAGGCATAAAATTGATGATGCCGCCAAATTCATTCAGAGTCATTACTCATATTAGTGTTAAATGTAACAAAATAATCCATATGGAAGAAACTGCATTGTTTATGTCGATTAAAACTAAAATAGTACGAATAATTAAATATTAAACTTAAAACTCTAATTAAAGGGATATAGACAAGAAGTAAACATAAAGGTGTTCATTTCTGTGCAGAGGATATTATTTACTATCCCTTTATAACTTTTTATCCCTCTTATCTACTAATTGCATGTAGTGCTCTCAAGATATAATAATCTTCTTTTTCCTGAATTATATTTATATTTCCAGATCTAAGTATTATACCCCTTTTTAAGAAATGATTGATGAAAGTATGAGTTATGATAAGCTATTTGAGATTCAGCACCGTATTATCTATCCTAACCTCCAAGGATGGAGAATATTGATATTGAATAGTTAGTTTTTAAGATTCTAGCTAATGCAAATAAAAACGAACTATAAATCGCACATATGACAGCTATGTTTGATTGCGAAAATAGCAGACTTTCTGATAATTCAGGGTGGTTAGCCATTTCGTTAGAAAGATGTTTTGATGGATATCAATAATAATAATTATTATTATCATGTTATTGCCACCTATGTCAATATTAAAGCCAAAAGGGTGATCGACATCTTAGACTGAAACAATATTGACCAATCAAGGACAATAACTTAAACAAAAACGAAAATCTCTATTATTATGTATTCCGTCCCTAAAAAGCATTACCATGAAAGAGGGTATGATATAAATCCTCTACTAGCTTTCACTCACGGTCTTTAGACAGATGTAGCTTCTTCTGGGTGACAAAAGGCTATTGATCGTTCCTTGGTTAACACAATTGGTTTTGATTTGTACCAACTTATATATCCTTACACATCATGCATCACAATTATGCTTAGGCTCCCAATGAAGAATTGTCATTTTACTTCAGTAACCAAATAATAAATATATGAGATATATAAATGATTCAGCAAGTTATCCGTGGAAATTCAGGCATAGAACAAGACATGTTTGGTTCGCATCAGATAAGATCTTTATAAAAGTGTTTTATATAGACGTGGCATTTCGCTGTTGTCGTTATTAGCTGTTGAGAGTCAGATATTAGTTTTAGGGATTGCAATAACAAGTACAGGCTATGGTGTTTTATCTTGTTTGGCAAACAAAAGGGTATTTTTTCATTGACCCATATGCCAATGCAAATCAATATTAAAATTTGTTTTGATGTATAAATGTTGCTAGGCGGCGAAATGCTAGTGTCTGTTCCAAATTCTTCATTTTAAAATAAACGATACATAACTTTGAGGTGGAAATCTTGTTTTATGGTGGCGTTATAATTAGGTCTCAAGGCTACAGTCATATAAATATTGAGATAAAATATTCAAATTTGTTTTGTTTTTTCATTCTAGAAACAAACATGGAAAGGTAAAAGGAACTGAAAATACCCAAGAATTCAGCTATTTGAGTAATATGACTAATGGGTAGGGCTGATGACCATAAATACTTCAGAGCGTTCCCAAATATTATACCCAAGATTTCCACCTCACTTGACAATAAACAAAACAAAAATAACTAAGCTTTAATTTAATATGTTGAACGCTTTCAGCAGTCACAATATTTGAATCCGCTATTCAATAAGGAAATGAAATAACTGCAGTAGTATTATCATAAGAAAGTAATAAATACATACATATATACATACATACATACATACATACACACATACACACATACATACATAAATACATACATACATATAAACAAACGTACATACTCACGCAAACACACATACGGTTGAAATTCTCGAAAACGTCGCCAGTCAGGTTTAGAAATGGATTATACCTACAGCTTTTTGGAACAATCGATTTTGTCATCCAAGTTATCTATAGTATATTGCACCAACTCGTCAAACAGTGATGACAGTTTCGACATTTTGTCCAATGTATCCTACATTATCCACCACCTTGTCTTAGTAAATATAATTGGATATACTTTAACATGTTTTTTAATGATAACTGTGCCTAATACAAGTTTATATCCTGGCTAAGGATTACATAAAAGCGATTAAAGTTCATCTTATTATAAATCTGATAACTATTTCTAAGAATTGTTACCTTGTTTTGAAGTGGCAGAAAAATTGAAATTGGAAAAGTCGTCCGTTTTCCAAAAGCCACAGTTATTGAATCAAGTAGGCCACATGGTTTTGGTATGGTGTTTTGCATTGGGATCCTGTCGCCAAGTGTATACAGGGATCGTCATCTCACCAAAATATGTGGTTGCTGGCGTGGCTTTCCCCAAGAGGTGTCTATGGATAACGTAGGATACAATCTTTTCTGATTTGCAGATGTATAGTTTATGCACAAAATAGACAAATATTATATACGTAATAGAAAGAAACTTGTTCTGGTTAGTTATTTAAGTGATACACTGATATGATTTTTACCAAACATATTGATACACTTATATTAAGTAAAGCGTAATGCATGGACCAATGTAAATAAATTGTGGTGGTGCGTTCCTCTAGTTCTATGTAATGAAAACATACACCATGTGTTATGTAGCTTTTTTTATATTTTGACATCCGGAGGATTTGTAAGATCCGGAGCACTGAAACGTCTTGATAAAGTACTGTAAGTATCGTGAAAACATTAAGTTTATACACCCACATGCAGATAACTTAGGATACACATAATAGTAATCATTTCTTATCATTGATTTATTATAGGATGCCTTTAAACATAAGATTACTTGAACACATATTTGACTTGTTACAAATTATTCCAGCACATCTTTAATTGTTCAGAGTTTGTATATAATATTCGTGATTCCAAATGACACTCACCGATAACGTAAAATACAATCATTGTGCTATCTGGCAAACTGTTAACATTAAATACAGGTATGATTATCATGGTATTACAGGTCCACAGTGCATTTGTATACAACATAAGAACAGTAATGGCCTGACCATTCGTTGCTTTGTAAAATTAGCTTAAATAACTTGAATAACGCTGGATACAAATAACGTAGAATACAGCGCTTCCCTACCATTGATCATTATAAGTGAGATCTGATATCAGCATCTAAAGTACATAGCCAGAATGCACACTGTAACCTGTCCTTGCTGTAACCTGTTTGGCTTTCAAAGTTGTACTTTTTATGAGGTACCCTTATGCTGTCGTTGAGAAGGTGCTTCTGTGTGCGCTTACCATCCACTTTCACGGTGTTCCGTTTGCCAGGCAAGCTAGTTGCGTTTTCATCCTTTTTGAAGAAGAAGCCAATCGACTTACGATTAATAGCAGCCGTTACTTTCCTCTTCGACTCTGCCTTTTCGGACGCAGAGTTAGGCACCTTCCTGTCAGCCATATGTCTTGCTTGCAGAACAGGTCTTATTGGCCGACTTTATAGGGAACATACATGCCACCTTTCCATATGCTCTAAGATGTTTATTCAAGGTGTGATGTTGGCTAAGCGTCTTGCGTACTTGTGTTGCCTTGCGTTGTGTAATCCCAATGTCACGCAGGAGGACATCAGCATTCTTGATAGGTGTTAAAACACGCGTTTCAAGAAATGGCATGTGTTGGTCACGTTTGGCACTTCTAGCCTGTTTCTTTTGTAGCTGCTACACCTTGCGTTGCATGGCTTGCATGTCCTTTCGCAATATTTCATTCTTGCGTTTCATGATTGCGACAGCCCTACTTATTCTCCTGCTGCTCTTCCTGGGTTATCACTCTCTGGCTGCTTCAAATGGGAACTTCACTTTCAACCTGAAATCAAATTTACTCAGAACAAAATGTAAAAAGACGCAAAGTCTGAATAGAAGGGCATAATTCACATACATTCAGACACTCGCACATACAGACATACATGCAATATTTTCTACGTAACATATTATAATTCTTCTTAATATAAAACAAATAAAGTAGCCATTATTCAACGCACATCTAACAAATTACAAAAACACGTTGTCGGAATATTATAGGTAATACAATTAATGAGGATTAATCTGACCAATAATAATTATTTGTATCCTTACGGGGTGTTGACCTCAAGTAGATCTAACGCCAGCGGCAGCTGATCCTGATGTTGCAGTTCGCTCTGCTGCTTTCCCTTATCACTTGGCTCCTCGTGTGCATGTTGTTGTTGAAGTCGCAGCGTCGTGGAACGTGTCACAACGCTTCCTTGCCAGCGATTAGATACAAGGATAACGTAAAATACACCATTTGGTATCATCGAACCTTGTGTGATTAAAATAGATCTGTATAGCATGCAAAACATTTATTTCGCAAAGTAAATGAAGTACCCTCATATAGCAAACATTGAATGTAAACTGGGGAAAGTCTGTATATGATAAAATAGATAACGTAGAATAATTCTTAATGAGGACGCTGTTGTTATGCCGCTTCCATGTCTTCTGACGATCAGATCAATTTACTATGCTTATGGCTTTTGATTTTAGGTGACAGCCCAAGTATATGTGTTATGTAGACATATTTTCCAGTCAGGTAACACTTCATTGGTACACAGTTATAATATAAATTATGCGGATAACGTAAAATAAACGACTTTTGTGGACAAGTTATACACCTGTGTAAGGTAAGGAAAACACATGCGAATGTTTTAGGGAACACCAAAAAATAATAGGTATTTATTCATTTATTCATGAATTAAAATAATTAGTAAAGCAACTAACATTTACTGAATATTACAAACACACACACACACGCACACACACACACCATTTTATTATGTTCACAATGTGTTGAAGATAATGTTTTGTATACATACAAAACATAGTTTCACTGGCAGCAGGCCAAAACCTAATATGTTTATTGTGTCTGCGAGTCTTCATGGAAATGTTAGTGGTTATTTCGCGATACGGGAAGGTGATAATTTGTCGGACCATAGTCCTATTGTCATGAACATTAAATTAAATGCACAAAGAAAGGGTATTTACTAAGAAATTGGCATGGCATGAGATTGTTAATGTAGCGTATAAACATGTGTTGTGCAAACTACTTAATAAGATCGAAATACGGTTATATGAATTACACTGTACGAATATGTTATGCAAAGAACAAGTGGATGATATTAATGATTATTATAGTGTTATAAAAGCTTCATGTATGAAGGCTGCATCTAGATGTATCTCAACCACCAGTAAGCCTATAATAGCAGGCTGGAATGATCTTGTAAGGCATTTCAAGGACCAATCGATTTGTTGATACCGAATTTGGCTTGACAATGGATGTCCGCATCATGGCTTAATTTGTAATATCAAGCGTAAAACTGATGCTAAATATAAACAGGCTATGATATTAGTTAAATGGAACCAATCTGATACGAGGCCTGCAAAAATTCTAACTGTCCCACAGAGCCAAGATAAACGGAATTTCTGGTATGAAATGAAACGTATAAATAATAATCATTCCAGTTTGCCAAATGTTGTTGATGATGCCCACGGTGATAAGGATATTACCAACACATTTGGAAGTAAGTACAAACATTTGTATACTAGTGTATCATATGATGTCAACAATATGAATGTGGCATGCAATGAGTTTGAGAAGCACATCATCATCTCCTGTAAAACTGGTGCATGCTAAGCGTCGCACACTATCAATATAGACTATGTCACAAATGCCGTTCTGAGGTTAAAACCTAATAAAACCTATTGAATTGACAATGCCTCTTCTGATGCATTAATCAACGAATGTTTTGAATTATATGTACACCTAGCCTTGTTGTTTAATGCTATGATACTTCGTGGTGTCTCCACAAATAATGTGTTGTTATCAACGTTGGTGCCAATACCGGAAAACAGAAAAAAAGTATTTAAACGATAGTAACAATTACAGGGCAATTGCCTTGGGTATCATAGTTTGCAAAGGTAATTGATAATATTATACTTGAGAATCATAAATATGTATTGAGATCTTCTGATCTTCAGTATGGCTTGAACGCTAAGCATTCTACTTCTCATTGAAGTAATTGACTATTACACAAATAATGACTCGTCAGTTTTCGAGGTACTGTTGGATGCATCACGTGCATTCTATAGAGTCCAATATGTTAAATTGTTTAGATTGCTTATCAAACGCGGTTTATGTTCACTAATTGCACGTTTCCTGGTTTATTTATACACTAATCAGTCTTTGATGATTAACTGTAACGGGTGCTATAGTTATGGCTTTAATATTTCTAATGGTGTGAAATAGGGAGGGATACTTTCCCCAGTATAATTCTGTATTTATATGGAAGAAGCATTGTACCAGATTAAAGTTTCAAAAGTTGGATGTTATATTGGCAATGTGTTTCTTTAACATATGTGAAGATTTGATTAAAGAATATGACGTTGTGTTTAATTCGAGCAACAGTCATCTTACAATTTATGATGAGAGAAGGAAGTACCAGAAGATGGTACCGCTATGTATGAACGGGGATGTTGGTCACCCACTTGGTATTGATACCGTTAATTATATTGCCATACACAACTCCACGTGAGAATTGATTTGGAGAATTAATTATGTCTTGGGACAAAATTGTTTTTGCTCAGCTGATGTCCGTGCCTTTATGTTTCGAACGTGTTGTACCAGCTGTTATGGATTACCACTGTGACAGTTAGATTCCAATGATGTTAAACATTTTTATGTTACATTGATAAATTGTATCAGGAAGATATGGAATATCCCCGTTAGAACACACTGAAGCCTATTAAATCATTTATGTGAATGATATGGTATTATCTTGTGGTTTTAACATGTGCCATTTTCCGGCCACCTTTATACACGACGTTGGAACGAAAGCATACTTGAATACAACATTATTGCATTAATGATACAGGTGTTATTAGGTCGAAATATAGACGTCATTAAAGAAAAATGTGAGCAATTTATTTCAGGATACGTTGTCTGATTGTTTTTATGATTATCTTTATATTATATTACAACGATTAGGTTATGTTCATTCTCCACAAATAAATAGAAGCATCTGCCACATCAATTGGCTGGTAGCAATACCATTAGGATGAGTAGAAAACAGGCTAATGCTTTTTATGATAACATGTCAGTATCATGACCTAAGTAATTATTTGTGTTTCTGGTATGAACCTCTTTTTTTCTAGATCAACAAATGTAAAGTTCCATCGTACTATAACAGGAAATACGTTTGGTTGAGCAGCAGATTAATGGTAGTTCTCATGAATACGTTTAAATTCTCAGATGAGTGCAAGTAGTCAGGTGAGTGGTAAATAAAGAATATAATTGTTTTGCTGATAAAAATGACTTTGAATGTTATGTTGTAAACATATTCGTATTATCTGACTTGAAAGAAATCTACATCAATAATTCTTCGCAATGGTTATTTCTTACAATTCCAAGTCTAGTAGATTCTCATTTTTATTCAGAGTTATTTATTTGCCTAAACGTGATAATCAACATATACAAGTAGTTCCTTTGGTTATCTGCTTGAAGAAATGGAATGTCTAATATGGGAACTATAATTCCAACAAATGTAGAACTGACACCGAAACGGAATATCCAGTAGCATAAAGAGTAGTTTAGTATTGGATAACGTATTGATGGTTTGTCATATCATGAATGTCGTTGACATGTTAGCCATACTGAGAATAACATTCTCATCTCCTATCTATCAGATAACAATGCATGATTATGTAAATGTTTTAAAAGCGAAACATATATTACTGGTTCATTCTCATTTATAACATACAATTTATATTTGGTAAGTAGATCCTCATGACCAGACCACAAGCAATATATGACCTATCTTTGCTTGTAGCTTCGGACGTAAGTAACAGGAAGCATATTTCTATATTAAGTGACCATCAGTGTTTTTCACTACATTCATCATACTCAGTCCCGTCTTGGAACACGACGTTCTTGTAAATAATTCTAGTTTAGTAGGTAGAGATTGTCAATTTAAAATCACAGTAGATTACTATATATATATATATATATATATATATATATATATGATCATTATGTATATAATATTGAAATCATTATCAATATCCATTTGACAAGCACATGTTATTTAGTTATTGATGTCTAGTCCACAGTCAAGCCTCCGTATTCAATAGTTTCAAAGAAAGATGGAATGTGTTTTTGTGCGTGTATATATATATATATATATATATATATGTGTGTGTGTGTGTGTTTTGTGTGTGTGCGCCCGCGCGCTCGAGCTCGTGGATGGTTGTTTGTGAGTATGTGTGCTAGAAAGAAAACTATGTCATAGTCAAATCTATTATATTTATATTCAAGTAGTAAAAATCACTTAAAACCTTTTTTTACTAAGGCTAATAGAATGAAGTAACACTAATATATATGAATGCACTCTAACCATTGCAAAGACAATCGAAATGAAAACATATAGACAGATCGTGGTCATGCCCATATACGCTAAGTAACTAAGTTCTTGTGTATAATTCAAAGTGTTCGCTTTATTTTATTGTGCCATAAATGGAGACAAGTCATTAAATGTTGTGAATTCGCATCTACTCTCTATATGAAATGTTTTATCCGTTCATCTGATTTTGTTTGCAGAGTAGGACCGCACAAGTATATTACAGGTGTAGTCATCGCCAAAACTAAAAAGGAATCTGGCAGCCATCCAGTTTTGTACAACAATAAATCAATATATAATTTCTGGTTTAAAATTATGTACTTTGATCTTATACGATTTTGTTTCGCGTTAACAAATACAGTCACACCATCATGATAATGTTAGAATTCTAAAAATATTTATAAATTGTAACTTAAATTATAGCATTGTATTTGTGATATACATATATATTTATAGGGCTGAATCAATAAAAACACATTGCTATTGTATTAGATGCTTAACAATAATAAATATTAATGTTCCAGCATTTCAATAAACAATAAACCAACTCGTAGTTAAGGTAAGGTGGCGCGACGTAAGGGACACATCTGTCTAGGTGTTAAGATCATAGTCCCTGGTATTAGAGTATTTTAGGAATGGGAACCACCTACATATTTTGTGCATTAAACCCTTGTTGGTTCTTGTTCAATGCAATGGTTTGCGAGTTGTTTTTATTTGGAGCAGGGTGCATTGGGAATGGAAACATGTAGTAAAAACAGCATCGTTAATAGCATCGTATATATATTTTTTTAGCAAATCCAGAATCATTAAAATAATAAAAATCTTGTAGATGCGATTTACTTATTACCACATCATTTAACATATTTATTTACTTATGACTCTCAGATAATAAATATTTTTTATTCCAGACGACCGATAATGTTAAGCTTCAATCGTTATGGCATTAATATCAAACGTGTATTGACGGATATACTACCCTGAAAGATTACAGTATGATTTAATTATATTACCTGAGAGGATGTTTCTGGGAACAAGAAATAACTAAGATATGCTTTATTACAATTGAGGCATTTTAACGGGTGGTTGGCCTACTAGTGATATGGAAATCTTTCTTCAAGTATTCAACGCTTCTATTGATTGTCACTTTTCGTTTGTCACTGAGTCATCATCCCCGTTCTCTGTCATTGCTAGAAATGAGTAATTTTCCTCTGGATGGACACTAAATTTGAGGAGATTATGCCACATATTTGACAACTGCAGCTTTTTGTTATCCTAGTCATCGTCACCAGAATCATCATAAGTCTGAACGTAAATTATAAATACTAATTTTGGAATAAAATATATTGTAAAGCCTCCTTTCTAGGATGTGAAACATACACAAGCATTTTGACATTTAGGAGCATTTAAATATAAAAACAATTTGAAAATTGCTTTGAAATTAAATACGATTAGGTGAGAATGTATTAGATGCATATTAAAATGAGCATGTACGGGTTTTTGCGATGTCTAAATCATATATCTGACTCATGGCTGAAAGGAGAGAAAAGGTGATATAAAGACCTTGAAATACGAAGTATAATAACTTAACACCTTAGTACTAAGTCGTAGGCTCAGAGCCATCTTAATACACTAAGATAGTCTATATTTATGCGTTTTATCCCTCAATAAATTGTGATATAAACCCCTTAATAGGAGGAAGAATATAGGTCTATCTTATGACAATTACGGCTCGTAGTGTAACCCTGATAATCTTAAATCACAAATGATCAGATGTAAGTAGATTAGCCTAAATGTAGAGTTGCCATTCTGTAAGTTCAATTAGCTAATAAGTAATGGATTATTCATATTTACTATTAGTTTACTCACCCAAATTGACATATCTGTTAGTTTTAGCATCGATGGACAAATATAGTCCAATATATCTAAATTAGGCAAGTTTGTATATATCTAAATGATTTGGATTCATCAATCAACGATCAGTAGTGTTTAGCCAGAGAGATACTAAACCTGACCAGAGAAGATGGATGAAATTGATCAACTTAAAGGCCTTAATATCACATCACAGTTGATAGTAACGTTATATTATATTGCATTGAGTCTAACGTTTAACATTTAGTAACAAATAAATTAATCCTGCTGAAATTGCACAATATTCTTCTAATAAAACCAGGAGGCAATTAATAGACTATAGAAATTAGCTCGTGATCATTTATCTTGTGTACCGTAGGGTTCAGTTCTGGCTTTCACGGTGTACACCTGTCTTCTTGGAATCACTCCCCAGCGATATAGCCATATATATATATATATATATATATATATATATATATATATGTGTGTGTGTGTGTGTGTGTGTAGGTGTGTTTGGTTTTGTTGTTCGGGGAGAATCCCCAGGCTGTCGCTTAATCAGCACAGTCTCTATGAGTGGTTGAGGAATCCCACCCCACCACTCACAGGAGATCAGTACGGAAAGATGGAGCCGAAATACCCTGAGGGTGGTCATTGCCAGAGTGTTTTACATCCTCAGGGGGTTTTTAATGTCTCCCTTTATTTAAAATAATTCAGTGGAGACGGCAGCGCCATTTAACGTGGTCAGCCACCCACGATGTAGTGAACCGAGAAATTAATCCCTGGAAAAATTTCGACCTCTTATGGGTTCGAACCTGTGACCGTTGGCACCAAGTGCCGGGTGCTTAACCGCTAGGCCACCGGAGCTCACAGCCCCGTTAATACTCCGTAATAGATAATATTCACATATATAAACTCTATGCCACTCAGGCAGTACACTCTATATATACCACCAAATACCTATCATGTAATAGACTAATAAATGTTCGACTTCTCAGTCTTACCTGTTGCTTTCAATCGAAATTGGAAGCAGATCATCATAATGTGTTGTGAATTTAGCTTGAAGGGGGGGTGGTTGTCTGTCTAGAAATAAATTGATTTCCAAGCTTCATGATGTCTTGAAACGGCGGTACTATTGAAACATCTCTCAACGATATCAGTTATTTACCCTACTCCCAGTTTTAAAGTAATGGGTTGCTTGCCAAACAACCCACATAATTCGCCAGGTGGCGCTTGTTCTATATCCGGACATTACAAGCAGCTTGCATTGCTAATAAGATCAGAAATTGGAGTCGAATCAGTTGCTGACTACTAAATTATCATTTGATACAAAGGATTCGTCGTACCGTAATTACTAAATGCAAGTTTAGAATGTAGGTTTCTTACGATTTTGGACGATTAAGAAACATGACGAAATCATTTGTTGTCAGATTTAAACTAGAGGGAGTATTATTTATGTCGCAAGTGAACTATATTTAATCTCCAGACCGTGTCAATTATCAAGTGCCAAATGTAATAATTTCTGTGATACACAGCAGCTGACCTTTTAGAAATATGAACAATAATTTATTTGGTTGTGATTATCTTAAATATCTGGACTGTGGGTCACTTATACGAATTTGTGATACGGCCAGTCAACAAATGAAATTTTGATAAACATTACCATAGATCACATTTTGTATATGTGTTGAAGGCCAACAGCTGACCTGATTTAGTCAGGAATTCTCAAAATTCAATAATCCAATGGCTGAAATAGTATACAGAATTATCTAAAGAGAACGAGAAAATGGTTGCGCTTGTATGTATCAGTCATTTCACGTATCTTTATCAAATGAAACACATACAAGGCGTTAAATGGTCTAGCACCGATATATCTGACAGAACTTCTTCATGACAAGGCTAACACTCGAACACTAAGATCATCTAGTGAACTCATCCTTGCCGTTCCTACAAACAAACTCCAAACTTATGGACTGAATGCTTTTAGTATTGCTGCACACACACACACACACACACACACACACACACACACACATAACACACACACACACACACACACACACACATTATAATCCAGACGTGTCATTCGCAGTATCGGAGATCTGCCTGAAATCCGCTGTTCTCGACCATGGGCCAAATAGATCAAGTGGATAGGCGCTTTAATTTAGATCCCACCACACCTAACTGCATATACTTAGGGACGCTAAATTAAGCGTGAATGAACGTTCCCTTAGTGATGAACGGAAACGTATGAGGGTTAGCTGTTAGGTTCGAGTAAATCGTAGTATTTACTCAGGTTTGAGACGATATTTCGTTCTAGTCCAGTAATAATCCATTGTGCGGTATTGCTACTTTGTTTTTATTTTAGTTTAATCGCTTTAGTGAGTCCATACTGTGTTAGTGTGCATTCTCTTTGTTGTGGACAAACTGTAATGTTTGTTAACACGCTGAGGCTATATATAGGGCTTGAAACTGTGTTAGTGTACATTCTCTTTGTTGTGGACAAACTGTAATGTTTGTTAACACGCTGAGGCTATATATAGGGCTTGAATTTTCACTTAGGTTAGAGAAGAACTTCGACGCCAGACCAGTCGGACGTGTATTGAGACACGGTTCATATAGGTAGGATTTATTCAGCTATTCGAACCCGGAATAAAGCTGAGGTCAGCATCTGAGGTGTCGAAATGCTTTATATACAGGTTTCTTTTGGACCACAGAAAATTACTGTTGAATGTAAACTGTGGTGTCAAAATAGTTTATGATATGTATGTAGCAAGTCACCATTGAACCACACGCACGTGTTTGTTGCGAGCTGTGGTATCAAATGGTATGTTTTACGTGCTTCCGCTTTTTGTACGTAGCCTGCATGTAGCCGCTTTCCTGTGGGCGTGACATATTTGTCGCGTACGAAAAGCGAATTAGCTGGTTCCCACAGGCTGATGAGTAGACCAGACACATGCTTAGGTATACGAACACATCTATCAATATGTGGAGGTATGGAACATTTTATTTTTAGATTAATGTATGTATAGTTGTATTTAGATTTATGGAGGTAGGTTTCGAAGGATGTTTAGATATGTTGATGCTCTGTGCCTGTTGCCTCTTACTATGTACCCTAAAACACACACACACACACACACACACACACACACACACACACACACACACACACACACACACACACACACACACACACACACACACACACACACACACACACACACACACACACACTCGTATATAGATAGATAGATAGATAGATAGTAAATAGACACATACATATAATTGTACAAACTGACATACTAACATACTGATACATAACACATGCTGATGTACTGACATACCTAATAAGTATTATACTGACACATCGACGTCACCGACAAACATCTTTTCAACAGAGATGAGCGCAGCTTGGCTACAGATCAACAGTCCTCACAAAACTTAATAACATTCTTCAAGTTGCTGGGAAGTGGGCGATAATTGGAGATTATGATATTCATGTTGGCTTTGTGACAATAAAGGTGTTTTGTGATCAAATACGGATTGATGGCTATTATTATTATTATTATTATTATTATTTAAGGTTATATATATATATGATAGATGATAAGTGATAATATAGTTCAAACAGTATCGAAGCTATGACGCGCTAATACGGTCTGCTTCATCGCAGATGTCAGTCTTTTAATAGCAATTAAGCTAAACAGTTTTAATAGTAGTCGCTTCATGACGCCTGCCAGTTCTTAAAACTGATCTTTGAAGACAGTGACAATTGGGTTATATGGTTTATATAGTATTGCTTTAAAGAAAGATACAGCAACTGAAAAATAGCTATAAATAGGGCTGCTTAGATAATTAAGCTAAACATTCTCACTACTGCCGTGATCTGACTTGGGTGTTTTACACCCAAACTCCACTTACACATGTCTCATCAAGAAAAGTCGAAACTCTGGATTCAGTCCCCTGAAGAAACGTCCAGAGTTTGAATCACGGTTCGAGATTCTCTGTGCCTGCCTTATTATACACAGCTAAAACAAAACACACACACATACACCCCCCCCACACACAGACACACATACACACACACACACATATATATATATATATATATATATATATACGCACGCACGTACACACGCACACGTACACACGTACATGTATACACGTACACTCGTACACGTACACATACACGTATACGTACACAAACATATACACATACACAGATACACAAACAATCAAAACCAGTAGCTATATATGCGTAATCTGAGGATAATCACCAGTATAGATTACTCTCCAAACTCATCAGCTGCAAAAGTTATCTTTTTCCAATTTGTGTATTTTGTTTAGAAAGTCGTATTCAATGGTTTCCACACAGGTTGTAGTTGACGATTGACATTGTTTATTTCTTTATTGTGTTTTACACAATTGCCACTCACCTGAACCATAATAATATTTACCAATAATATGTCACACTTAACGATGGAACACATTCAGTACGATCTGTGCGAGAGTATATCCAACTCAACTTATTCGTGTAGCAACTAATTAAGATGCGTAGACTTAACTTTATAACGACAATAACATACAATTAAATTGACAAAGCATTAGTCGTTGATTTTCATTAATATCCACAAGAGGATGTAAAGTCATTTTTCTTTCTGTTAGAAGTTAGGCTCATAGTTGTTGATGTAATATGTAATAGCTGGGTTTAAAACTACAGATATATAGTCGAAATTTGTTTTATCAAAATTAATTCAGTATTATCATAATATACACGTTTTCTGAGTGTTAAGTAGCCTTAATAGTTTGTATTTACTGACTGTGAAGCAATAATAAACATAAAGGATGTTTTAGTGAATTGATCTGTCTCCAGTTTTGTTTTCATGATTATGTTTATATATAACTTAGTCATTAACGTATTCTATCATTTCAGCAAAACTATTTTTCCAAATTATGTTACCTTTGTCGAGATTAGATCATGGCATAACAATGATAATTATTAAATTTTATCATTTTTTAACACACAGAATGAAGATATCCGTGGTTTAGTCGTTGTTTAGTTTATGGGTAGTTACAATTCTAGCCCTGCATCATAGGAAGGGTCTGTTGATATCGTACTGAGAATTCAATGGCTACTAGAGTAATTAAGGTTGAGTCTTGATTCTAAAGCTATTGAAGCCTCGAAAGGGCTCCTTCTATTTTTTTTAAATCTTGTTGATTAGAATAAGCTTTTAAATGGTTAACAAGTTCAACAATATACCACTAGATATTAATGACACGATTAAATATCCTAATATACTTAAACAGTATTAACCAGACCATCTCAGCTTTATATACAAATATATCTATATCATCAAACGTGCCTCTCGAATTGATTAATACGGTTATATGTATATGTCTCGAACAGGTACTTTTGGCAGATTCATCATTTCCATACAAAAAATGTCTTAATTAGACATATTATTAATCAATATCAGTTATGATGATTAGGCATTCATTTAGGTCACATTTTAGATTTTGATTAATTATGAAATATCGCGGGTAATTAACATGATGACAATAACACTACACCTCATTAATGTATTGATTGACTCAACAATCTTTTTACTGCATGCACTTAAGGCACTCGGTCTTTATATCTAATATACCTATCTCGAAACATTTTTTTTATGACGCATAAGATTCAAAATATGTATTACTCTAATCCTACTAAACACAATCTACATACGAATCCTAGCAACTGGGTTCGGAGCACCCACATATTTTTGTAATAACTAATCATAAACAGTAACAGAACGCTTTACCTAATTACAACCCGAGATAGCTTCTACAAAATAAATCTATTGCCTACCATCATTTATTTGAAGAAATAACCATTTTGAATTTGTATCTCGAACAGTGTGTTACATTTGGATTTATAGGCACATTGGGTAAGCAGCTAGTTGGGCGCTAGTTGGGCACATACAGTATTCCTAACTATATTACATTTTAGCCAAACGTTTTTGTGAACCTCGCGAGGAAAAAGGTGACATCTTTTCGTCTTGCTAACACCTCACTGTCTATTGAACCTACTGTGGCTATGCATGTTCTACTAGGCCAACCATTAATTATTTTAATTTATTTCGCATTACGTATTTGTATCGCTTTAGGGGATTTGTCAATGAGTATTCCCATCTGTATCTGTTTGTATTTATTTCGATTTGTATTTGGATGGGTTTGTATGCTTGTAACGAAAGATGTGTGGGGGTATGTAAATTTAGTACAAATATTAATTACAATAATATTTTAAAATCAACGTAGGCTATGTAAGTGTCTATGGCGTTTAAAAAATATAAAGTGAAACTGGTATTGTTATCCTTTACACAAGAGTAATGGGGTAAAATATATATTCTACGTTGCCTATCATTGTTGTCATTACGATATCTTAATAGCATTATGTAATCAGGATAAAACTTGCTGTTAAGTAACAGGCTTGCGGATAGTGTAAAAAAAGCAGCCGAAATGGATGTACCTGAAAAGTAATCATATCATCTCAGATAGATATTTAGAATGTGATATAATCTATATAATTTGGGAAAAACCATATGAAATACTGTTGATAAGAGAATATATACGAAACATCGAACATCTGTCTTATCTCACCCTGGACAACACTGGTCCTGATATGTCCCCTATGTTGATAATATGTCTCATTATCGCACGCAATTTTTATATACTCAGTTTGGTTACACAGTTGTCGATCAAATAATAAGCCTGTATACAAGTTGTTTGTTTTACGTCACTATTTGTTTAGATGTGACGTGTTGCTTATCTCCCAAATTCTATAACCATCATGAAATTCCGATTGTAAATGACAAAACACTTAGTTTTACTTGTATTTACTTCGAGTGTTAGCCAGCTATCATCCAAAATACAAAACATCTCAAATATTAAAATGAATAAATGCCATAGTATTAAGCACACGTGCATGTTTACACAAAACAAAATTAATTTAAAATAGCTGGATTTAAATGTCTATGACGGGGCTGTGATATTTTAGTACAACACAGAACTGAAATTAAATGCGTCATGAAGATCTCAGTTTAGGTTCGAAAATTTGTCTGAGAGTAAAATGTATGTGGCACAGATTAATAAATAAAACAGCACTTACTCTAATAATACCCCTATATAATCTTGTCGGCCCAAACGATTCATTGAAGTGAATAAATCTTTAGAAGAGATGGTTATCTGTACTTTAATGACCACCTTGTGCGCGATAGATAAAATCTCAAATTTTCAACTATAAAAATATACTGCAGGTAATACGGGTACCTATATTTAAGCAGTATGCTGTTCTATCGGTAAACAAATCTGTTTATCGCTCATCCAAACCTTTTGTGGACACACTGAATGCAGCTGTCAAAAATAACCCCTACCTTTATTAGATGTGTCCAATAAGTAATAAGCGATATGGATTTGACTTAATGTGGTGAAGTTAAACAGATAAGTGTATTTATCACCAGTTCATTTTAAAATATTTTGTGACGACTTTTGATCAATGTCAGCTGTCCAATATTTCACATTCTCAAAAGAAGAGATTGAATTTAAATATATTTAGCAACTATCGAACAAGCAATTAATCTATTACATATACCAGGTGTAAAATAGGGTATATAATTCATAAAGAAACATTAATCATCATAAATTTCCATTCATTCAGAGGATGTGGCTGTACATAAAAATAATATAAAAAGAAGAGATAATGTGTCGATTTGATCCACGCAGAGAACTCATTGGTAAACGAATCATAAGCATAAATTATGCGAATACATAATGTATTAACCAACGTGTGCTCATAAAATGAACAAGACTCTCACAAATAATGGCTAACAAGATATAGTGCTGGACGTGCACAACACTAACAGTTAAAAGTAAGCACACACGCGTCTATGATCTGCGTGCTACCATTTGGTGTGATAAATAATCTTGATATTTCTGAATGCAACCGTATTATATTTTGCAGTAAACTATTAATCTCTATGAACTATCAATGTTGCTGTTTTCTCGTATTTTACGTATTTATGCCAGGTAAAGTTGTAAATAAAAGTGAAAGTAAACACTGCCAAATATTTCAAGTAACCTTCAACTATAACTTTTCTTGCCTTTCGTCATTTATTTCTGACTTAAGTAAACCGTTTCATAAAACGTGAGTACTTGGATTTGCTCTTGTGGGAAGTATTTATACTTTAAATCGTACAAATGTAGTTTGATATAAGAATCCTTGATAGGAAACAAATAAGATATGTTAAATAAGAAACCTTTTGGTGTTATTTGTGAATTTAAATTTGTTTTCATAATGCTCATTATTCATCAAAAATAGTGTTGGTAGTAGTTTATATAATAATAATAATTATTATTATTATTATCATCATCATCATCATCATCTTCATGATCATCATCATCACAAAGGTGACTGCAATATGTTCATACACAATAACTCACATACTCCATGACTCCACGAATCCATGAGTGTCCGAGTTTCATGTTTTGGAAAAATTCTCTAGATATATTCTCTAGGTATATTCTCTCCGTTGAATACAAGATTCGTAATACTCGTTTTCTCCCATTTTTAAAACATACTAAAATATAAACATACATTTACCCATAAACGTGAACAGATGTTGAGCATAAATATATGAAGGCTAACTAATCGTTGAACCTAAAGAATGATAAATATATATATGAATTTATATGTGTAGGCTTGTCATTTGAACATGCGCTAGTTTGAAAATAATAGGGTGCTTAGATCACACAGGAAGGGGTTTCCATTTAGACTCCAACATATATAACTGGATCTGTTCTCTTCTATTTGCTGAGTCATTCGGCTGTTTCAATAAGTAGAATATGTTTGCACAACAAAAGTCTAGCAAGAGTTTAACTCGATCATGCGCGATGTGCCGTGCCGAAGCTACCAGCACTGTTGGGGGACATATCGGAACTTCTTGCGTGTTATTCATACAGGTAGGATTATTAATCTATTCACAACCAGAATCAAGCTCTGATCAGCAGCTATCGTGTAGAAATCTTACTATGTATAGATTGATTTCACTGGACAGTATATTGATGTTAACTACAAAGTGTTGCCGCACTATTTGTCTTCATGTAGTATTTGGGTGATCTTCAATCAGACTAAGATGCTATCTACCGCGAGCACTCGTGTCAAATGGTTCATTTTGTATGAGTTTCCGTTTGGTGAACTGACATACCACATGTCCCCTATTGGCATGAGACATTTGTCATGAAGAAAAGTGGCTAATATGCGCCTCACAGGTTGATATTTAGACTAGCATGTTATCAATGTTAAGGTTTCACATGTAGACTACTATAAATAATTATGGGAACAATTTATTTAAAAAAATCAATATTTAATCAATCCTGCATTTGTGAACATGACATTGCATTAATTAAATTTGTGATTGCCGAAATATCGATATCGTAATATTAAAATGGATATTCTTCGATGACCATTATTTGTGAAATAATGAAACGAAAATATTGTCTAAACATCTTTTTCTTCATTTAGCTAACCATAATCCAAAGCCAACAAAAGGTCAACAACTTTGGAGTTTCCTGACCGGTTGATTAATTGATTTTGAGGAATTTTTACATACTTATTAGCGAATACCGTTCTGACGTCATTGGCTAACGATACGGGATGGTCACCATTCCCAAACAATTTCCGGCTATGTTCAACTAATTGACCATTCCTATAATATCGGTCACTAACACTACACTGAAGCTCAAAGAGACACAAGCACAATGTAGGCAAACATGAAAATAAACGCTGTGCCTAGTTCAGCAGCAAATGGCCGTACAATGGATTCCAGTACTACATCACGGCATCTGGATCTGCTCATACCACCTGATGGAGGAACGTACAAGTTCATCCCATTCTTAACAAGACGCCAGTATCCAAAATTGATACGCCACCAACTTCATATACTTCCACAATATTACATTTATTCCGCCATCATTATGGGATAGAATGATACGAGTCTCATCTTATAACAACGCAGTTGCCCAATCAACGATTTGTTATTTGTGGTTATTTTGGCTTACAACGATGGGCTAAGATAAGAGGCTAATGTCTAATCACTGCCATCGTTATTAGTGTCAAGTTTGAGGCTATATTGCCCATATCGTGATGTTACGAACCAGTAGAGGATTCCACAGGTCATATAGCTGTCCTACCTGTCATCACAAATAAAGGTATCAATCTATTATGACCAGATTGTGGAATATAATTTTGATAAAACGACCTTGCTCCCTAATTTTGGTAATTAATTAATATAACATTCTTTGTGCACTTATTTATAGCTTTATATATGGATTGAGATTAATTATTGTTTCATTTTATTTTTATAAATTTTGGTATGACACAAGTCAGTTATATTAATATTTAATATGATTTTGGTGTTATTGTGGAAAGGTGTATAGGATGTAATGGATTAATATGATTAAGATGTATTCGACAATGTTTCTATTATATGATAGATTTATGCCATTTGGATAGATGTCATTTAGATGATAGAGTATAGAATCCGATGTTGTCATATATAGTACGTTCCTAAAGCCTCATACATACTTGTTACTCATTACTAAAAATATAGTGGTAGTCGGGAATTGTGTATGGGAATAAATTCATCTTTATAAAGTCCAATTATGTTCAGTCTATTCAATAGAAGGCTAGTATTACCTTCTTTGTCATTGTTATTATTAAACCACGTGTTATTACTACAATACTGTGCGCATAGAAGATAAATATTAGGATTTAAGAATGTTAATATGTAATATTAATAGTGCCAGGGCTGTTATACCATAATCGTGTACTTTTCCAAAACGTAACATTTCTAATACAGATTCCTTATTACACCTATGTAAGAAAGTTATGTCGTTATTACAACATGTTTGAGTTTATTAGCTTTGTTATGTATAATGTAGAATCTATATTGTTGTCCTCTTATGTGGTCTGGCGAAACGACTTATTAATTCATACAATGCTGCTTGATGGATTTATACTCCTGGAGTCGTTTGTTACTCCGGCAGGCATCTCCATGGGTATTAAGCTGCGGACAGAGTTTTTTTCCATATTATGAGTAATTAGATTACACTGATATAGGAAATTTGTTAACTGTATAGCTATTATAATCCCGACGTGTCATTCGCAGTATCGGAGATCTGCCTGAAATCCGCTGTTCTCGACCATGGGTCAAATAGATCAAGTGGATAGGCGCTTTAATTTAGATCCCACCACACCTAACCGCATATACTTAGGGACGCTAAATTAAGCGTGAATGAACGTTCCCTTAGTGATGAACGGAAACGTATGAGGGTTAGCTGTTAGGTTCGAGTAAATCGTAGTATTTACTCAGGTTTGAGACGATATTTCGTTCTAGTCCAGTAATAATCCATTGTGCGGTATTGCTACTTTGTTTTTATTTTAGTTTAATCGCTTTAGTGAGTCCATACTGTGTTAGTGTACATTCTCTTTGTTATGAACAAACTGTAATGTTTGTTAACACGCTGAGGCTATATATAGGGCTGAATTTTCACTTAGGTTAGAGAAGAACTTCGACGCCAGACCAGTCGGACGTGTATTGATACATGGTTCATGTAGGTAGGATTTATTCAGTTATTCGAACCCAGAATAAAGCCGAGGTCAGCATCTGAGGTGTCGAAATGCTTTATATACAGGTTTCTTTTGGACCACAGAAAATTACTGTTGAATGTAAACTGTGGTGTCAAAATAGTTTATGATATGTATGTAGCAAGTCACCATTGAACCACACGCACGTGTTTGTTGCGAGCTGTGGTATCAAATGGTATGTTTTTACGTGCTTCCGCTTTTTGTACGTAGCCTGCATGTAGCCGCTTTCCTGTGGGCGTGACATATTTGTCGCGTACGAAAAGCGAATTAGCTGGTTCCCACAGGCTGATGAGTAGACCAGACACATGCTTAGGTATACGAACACATCTATCAATATGTGGAGGTATGGAACATTTTATTTTTAGATTAATGTATGTATAGTTGTATTTAGATTTATGGAGGTAGGTTTCGAAGGATGTTTAGATATGTTGATGCTCTGTGCCTGTTGCCTCTTACTATGTACCCTAAAACACACACACACACACTTACACACACACACTTACACACACCCACTTACACACACACACACTTACACACACACACTTACACACACACACTTACACACACACACTTACACACACACACTTACACACACACACACTTACATATACTTACACAAACACACGCACGCATACATACACAGAAACACATATACACAGAGAGAGAGACTCACACAAACACAAACTATGTATATCCCCATTATTCGCACACAGGCCAAAAGAAGATTCATCAGATTCGCGAAGGAGCATACGTTTGTGTACACTTGTACGTATTTGTATCTGCTCCTCTCTGTATTTATTTATTCAAGATATAACAGATGGTTATAATGATGTTGCAACGTTCTGATGATGCTAGTCTTTGGCGAGAGTTAGAAAACTTGGGAAATCAATACAAAACTATAGGCAATATTTAATGGATATGAAAGCTTATGACGTTGGTGGTGTGTCAATGATGTTGGCTACTGGCGTCTTCTTAAGGAGTGGGATTAACTTCTACCTTCTTCTGATACTCTCATGTAGAATTAGAAGCTATTGTTTGGCCATGTGTTGCTGCACTAGGCAGAGTTTATTTTCTTGCTCGCCTACATCTGGCAGGGGTCTCTATGAACTTCATTGTAGTGTCAGTTACCGATATTATAGTATGGTCAGTTAGGAGAATATAGCTGGAACGTATTTGGGAGGGTTGACCATCCTGTACCTGGACGGTATTCTTTGATGAGTATGTAAAAATGCCTCAAACCAAAATTGATGAATAGAAACAACCTAAGTGAAAACCTAGGGGAACTCCGTAGTTTAGTTACTGACCGTTTCTTGGCTATGTTAGATGGTGGTCGGCTGAATGTAGAAAACGATGTTTAGAAAATGGTTTCGTTTTGTTATTCTACAAATAATGCTCATCATTGACGTTCAAAAGCTTAGATATGTTAATATTACGATGTATATATTTCTGGCAATCATAAAAACGATAATAATGCAATACCTGGTTCACAAATGCAGCATTTACTAAACATTAAAAAACATAAATTGTTCACTTAATTATAATTAAATAGCCTACATCTTAAACCTAAACACTGATAATATGTTAGTCTAAATGTCAACCTGGGAGTCCCAGATTAGTCACTTTCCTTCACGACAAATGTCTCATGCCCAAAGGGAACCTGAAGTAAGTCGGTTCACCAAACAGAAACTCGTACAAAATGCACCATTTGACACGAGTATTCGGAGTACATCACACTTTACTGTGAATGAAGAGCACTCTAATATAACACGAAGACAAATAGCTAGGCAACGGTTTGCAGTTAATAACAATTTACTGCCCAGTAAAATAATGCTCTTGATACAAATACTTCAACACGAGCGTTGTTGACCAAAGCTGAATTATGTTGCGAATAGATCAATACTCATACCTGTATGAATTACAAGTTTGAAAATCCTATCTGTCCCGCATCACTAATGTGTGTGTGCGTATGCGTGTGTGTATGTGTGTACATGTGTGTTTGTGTGTAAGATCTAAGGAATGATAATGAGACATGACTATTCGTCAAGCTTTGTGAGAAGGTAATCAGATTTTCAAACTAGTAAACATTATACCCCTCCCCACAAAAACTAAATCCAGGAAGAACTTATGGACAGGGAATTGAAACTGATAGTAAATACACTATTTAACATAACAATTTACAGTAAGCTGCAAATTACTGTGGTTAATGGGCATTCAATTACTGAAATAAGATAACTCAGTTCACACCATGATTTGTAGTTAACTGCAATTTGTTTCAGTTAAACAAAACATATACTTCATAAGAATGCGACATCATGGATGCATAATTCACATTCAGTGAGGGTTGAAATAGCTCAATTGTCTTACTTATATGGTTGGCAGATAATGGTATGATCCTTCTGTGGTAGAATAGAATAAAACCATTATTGTAAATAGATAGTCCCGGTGATATGTTCTTCGGTAGACTTCAGATCAAATAAGACTATCGGACAGTCATGGATTCAATATGATCATATGCCAATGTTCGGGACGAGAATGCATCCAAGTGGTTTCAGATCAAACAAGAATATCGGACAGTCATGTATCCAATATGATCATATGCCAATGTTCGGGACGAGAATGCATCCAAGTGGTTTTGCGTTCATCCTTCTACTTGAACATGGCGTTCGTCTCTATCAGCTTGAACTTGGAGCACAGAGCCAGTAGAAGCTCGACATTTGAGTTGCGTTTCCGATCCGATGTTTGTCCATGGACATGGGCCACTTATCATTGTCATTTCCTAACCTTACATTGAGGTCATCTATCAGCAGCACCTTGTCGGTATGAGACATTCCCTGAACACACGTGCCAGCAGGTTGTAGAAATCATCCTTATTTTTATCTGGGTTTATAATTGTTGGAAAGTACACACTGGAATTTGTACTTACCGTTGCATTTTTCTCTTTGTTACGATTTCCTTCCTGATAGCAAAGCCCAATCCAGGCTCCCTTTTCTCTCCTTCGGGTTTGTTACTCCAGAAGAAAGAGTATTCAAAGCCATTTAGACTGTCAGAATCTGTAAACCTTGTTTTACACAGGCCAGCGGTGTCTATGTTATACTAGGGTGACCCATTGGTACTAGTGCAGTAGGTATTTCCTGTAGGTCGGCTGCTTCTCGATCAAGGAGAGTCTTAACATTCCATTGAGCAATTATCAGTAATTGTTATCTTCCTAGCTGATATTTCACTCTGGGCCGAAGATGAGGTCGAACAGCGCAGTCCCGTGTAATACGGTGTGGTATTTCGTGCAGTTGTACATTTCATGAAAGCTTGTTACATAAAGTGTTGAATTGCTGGTGGCTTTTGCAAGTTGCCAGCGGCATTCTCTCTATGGGAAAATAGATGTCTCGTGCCGACAAGAAGACATCAAGGCAGGGGCAAACTGTTTGTCTCTGCGGTGGCAGGTCAGGAGATGGGGGGAGTTCTATTCATTAACTGCCCTTAATTCTGCCACGGTTAACATTGGTTTTCTGTTAGGATTTGTTCCCTTAGTCGTTGGTTTTGTCCTACACCTGTACCACAATACTATGGCTTACAACTCTTTGCAAGTCAGGGACATCAGACGCCCTGAAGTATTTTAATACCTAAGGTATATTATTACGTGAGTTACCAATACCGGCATACCAATAATAACCCTCTTCCTTAAAGCCACACATTCTCTCACTCACTCACTCATTCACACACCCACTCATTCTCATGGTCAAATACCCACTCTCTCACTCACTCAATGCCGTTCCCTACCCGTCCATAATCTCTCTCATTCATGTGTTCGTTGTTAATTCACTCAATCAATTGTGCAATATTCCGTAATTCACTTCCTGACCGAATCGCCATCTGAACAACTCACCTCTCACCTGCTCAACACTTATAGACTCATTAGTATCTCAGTCTTTCAGTCCGTCATGCATTACCTAGACAACATGCATTACACTAAACTCTTGATATGATTACTTATTCAATCCTTTGTCATCAACGAAATGAATCATTCAATCAGTCCAACAGTGACGCTGAAAAATAATAGATTAATCATACTCAATCACACCCAATCATTTATTATGTATTTTGTTTATGTGTGTACACTCGCATGTGCGTGTCTTTATATATATATATATATATATATATATATATATATATATATATGGGTGTGTAGGTGAGTGTGTGGAGTGTGTGTGTGTGTGTGTGTGTCTGTATGTATGTATGTGTATATATATATATATATATATATATATATATATGTGTGTGTGTGTGTGTGTATGTGTGTGTGTGTGTGTGTGTGTGTGTGTGTTTTAGCTGTGTATAATAAGGCACAGACACAGATAATCTCGAACCATGAATTCAAAACTTAGTTTTAAATGCAAGTGAGAATAAAGCTGCATAAAACTGCACTGTTTATAGTATAATACAACAAAGGTAGCACGAATCGTTCTATTATAAACTAAACACTATAATTAAAGAAATTTAGGCACAAAGTAAATATACTCAGTGAGGTAATAAAATAGGTTATAATTTTGGTAGATGGTATTAGTATTGCTTTGTGTTTTTTTCATTATCTCTTACCTACTAATAACATTTAATGTTCTTAATAATCACTTTTCTGAATGGTACTTAGATTTTCAGCTCGATGCATTATCTTAAAATCTCTTTTTTCCCCTAAGAAATCACAGATAATTAAGTATGAATTTATGATACGTTACTTGGTATTCGGCTCCGTATCTAGTTAATTCTGCAAGATTCTACAAAAGGTAAATAAAAACGAATCACAAATCGGACGTACGACAGAATAGTTTAAATGCCAAAAAGAGCAGATGTTCTGTTAATTCAGTATGGCTAGCCACTTCATCAGGAAGATGTTGTGATATTTACATTTATTATTACCAGATTATTGCTAGATATGTTAAAGGCACGAGGGAGATCGACTGAAGATTAGACTGAAGTAATACTGAGTCATCAAGGATAATATCATAAATATGAACTGAAATATCTATTGTTTTGGATTATCACTGTTTTGTTAGAAAAATGGCATTAGATACCGACAGCATCGGCATAAATCTGCTCATAACTGTCTAGGCAGAAGGTGACATAAAACATTGCTATAAACTATTATATGTTAGAAAAATGGCATTAGATACCGACAGCATCGGCATAAATCTGCTCATAAATGTCTAGGCAGTAGGTGACATAAAACATTGCTATAAACTATTATATGTTAGAAAAATGGCATTAGATACCGACAGCATCGGCATAAATCTGCTCATAAATGTCTAGGCAGTAGGTGACATAAAAACATTGCTATAAACTATTATATGATATACATTCCATGCTGGTTTTCATCCATGGTCTACGAACCGATATATCTCCTGGATGACAAAAAGCTATTGGTCGTTCCTTGGTGAACAACATTGCTTTAGATATGCACCAGCTTTTAGGCCGTAACATACCATGGAATATAATTATGCTTCTTTTCTGAAGTAAGAGTTTTCAATTTAGTTGGGTAACTTACTAATAAGCATAAACATGTATGTATTATTAAATTTAAGTTTCGTTAATTCAAGACATTTATTTAAAATATTCTTCTTATGGATGATCATTTGTGATTTAAAATAACGAATGTTATATTATTAGCGGTAATTGCAACGAAGTATATTATTTTGTATTCTACTATTTGCTTCAACAGATTATCCTGGGATATTCATGTATAAAATTAAACATCTTTGGCTCGCATTAGATGATCTCAACAAAAGTTGTTATATAGAGCCATCGTATATCAGCGGTTTTATATCACTGTTGTTGTTATTAGCTGTAGAGAGTCAGATATTAGGTTTAGCCATTCCAATAACCAGTACAGGCTGTGGTGTTTTATATTATATGGGGAAAACCCAAAACTGTTATTTTTCATCGAACCATATGTGTGTGTCTCTCTGTGTGGAGGTATGTATGTATGTATGTATGTATGTATGTATGTATGTATGTGTGTGTGTGTGTATGTACGTATGTATGTATGTATGTATGTATGTGTGTATGTGTGTATTTGTGTGTGTCATGTGCAGTAAGGGGTTCTGATTAAAGGATAAATCGCACTTATTAATACAATAAATGAACATATTTATTACCTTCTTAGGATAGTTCTATTGGAGTTATTTCTTTTCCTTATTGGATGCCGAAGGGAAATGTTGTCAGTTCGGAAAGCGTTTAACATATCGCATTATAGCTTATTTAGTTTTGTTTTGATTACTGCCAAGTGGAGCTAGTTACATCGATGGTTATACAAATTATACAGATAACACTTTAGCTTTTTTTCAATCATGGGACAATCCTACGGTATTCTAAGGTATTCCATTCGTAAGTGTCTATGTATAGTACAAAATATAATTAAAAGTATTGTAACTTACTTAAGGGAATAGTAACACTTGTTGTATGCTCTTTAACACAATAATTGCTTCGAGAAATTAATACTGGTTTGGTAAAGAACTAATTCAATGATACTAAATTGTCTTCAGGTTCCTCCAAATTAATTAAAAGCGTATTGTTTTATTTACTATGAATATATTAACGATTATTTCTAAATCATATTAAATCGATATGCTAAAATATCAGCAGGTATTTTAAATCAGTTCGTAAAGTATAACGTCATTAATATACTTCACCAAAACGGTTTCCGTTGCAATCATATTTGTTCACTAACAACGGCTGCAAAATAGTTATTTACATTTTCATGTAACTGAACCATGCTAAGAGTTTTAGTACGTTCTGTGTTTTGAGTGGTTTCTGGTAATGTACAATAGTACTTCGTTGTGATACAAAGTTTATAAAGAATTCATTTATTTGTAGGCACACAACACTTATGCGACACACCCACACACACACACACACACACACACACACAACACACATACACACATACACACACACACACACACACACACACACACATATATATATATATATATATATATATACAACCACACACACACACTGGCACACACACACACACACACACACACACACACACACACACACACTGGAACACACACACACACACACGCGCGCGCACAAGTACATAATAGGATTACACAGCGCGTCAAATTTGAAGTTGTGAATATATAATGACACATACTATATTCATTCTACATTCGTTCTACGTCCCAGGAGCGACCACTAAATGACTGACTGTTTCGGATGCAATATTCCATTTATCTCTCTACGTTTATAATAATTTATTTCAGACCGATTGCATAATATCCAAGTTTAATTCATATTCATAATGGAATTAGGGAAACAGATATGTTTATGCAACTTGCTGAAACAGTGATATCCATTTACCTGCTTATGGTGGCGTAATTTCTATCATTCGTGATGGATCAACTATCTTATCCCACACAGGTGACGATATATATACGATACCATAGACTATGGTATCAGTATCATCACCTGTATGGGATAAGATAGTTGATACATCATGAATGTAATCTAGTACATCATAACATATGTTCCTCCCTCAACACCATTAGTGATGAGTTAATACCAAACTTTACAGTACTTCTTAAACACTATTGATCCAAAAACAATTTGTTCTTTCCCTGAATAAATTATGTCATTACACACGAGTTTGACATTCCTAGCTTTCATTTTCTTAACGCATAGCAACGCATTGGAGTCATAAATATATATGCAGATCGTCAATATATTTAACTATATACACCCACACATATATTATGCATGCTATAGGTCAGCTTCTAGAGCGTCAAATTTGTTCTCTTGTATTGGCTTGTTTTGAACCACAAGAAATTACTGTTTGATGTTAACTGTGTAATAGAGTAGTTATCTAGTGTATGTACTAACTCACAATCAGAATATTTTATATTAGGGTTGAAGTATATAGTTTTCTGTAAGTTTAAAGTTATGAAGGTATAAGATTATATTACATTTAGTCATTCTAACCCAGAATAAAGCTGAGGTCAGCATCTGAGGTGTCGAAATGTTGCATATACAGGTTTCTTTTGGACCACAGACATTTACGTTGAATGTAAACTGTGGTGTCAAAGTAGTTATGATATGTTTGTAGTAAGTTACCACTTAACCACACGCACGTGTTGTTTACTGCGAGCTGTGGTATCAAATTGTATGTTTTTACGTGCTTTCGCTTTTTGTACCTAGCCTGCATGTACCCGCTTTCCTGTGGGCGTGACATATTTGTCGCGTACGAAAAACGAATTAGCTGGTTCCTACAGGCTGATGAGTAGACCAGACACTTGCTTAGGTATACGCATACATTTATTAATATGTGGAGGTATGGAACATTTTATTTTTACATTAATGTATGTATAGTTGTATTTGTATTTATGGAGGTAGGACTCGAAGGATGTTTAGATATGTTGATGCTCTGTGCCTGTTGCCTCTGAATATGTATGTACCCTAACCCCCATATATATATATATATATATATATATATATATATATATATATATACTAAGCACACATATACACACTCACGTTCCCCAAAAATCAACCAGAACACACATACACAACCATACACAAATAAATACAAAGAAATACATTTACACAAAGACCCTAATGGTCACACCTTAAAACAAAACTGATACTTACTTTTACCAACAAAAATATTAGTTGTTTTATTCTTATTATTTTCATTTTGATATTATTTATTTTTCAATAAAGTAAATAAAATATATAAATCAATCTACTATTTTATAATATTTTATCCAAGTTTAATTGCAGAATCTTCTTTGTGTATGACGACCATTCGTCTTGGATTTTAAATAACTCTTGTATTTTTGGTAGTCCATATCACAACAGACATTATGGTCTATTGGTTAAATTGTATTGCTTGATTTATTTTTATGCAGGTTTTTAATCCAAGGTTATTGTGGGGATTTAAAATATGCAACTTTCTCATAACCCTTTAACATGTTATAACAAAAATCTACCTGAATACGGCACTCTTAATTATAATTATACTGGTGCTATTAGTCCTAAATATACACGGCATTAAAATAACTGACAATTTATTTCAGGATACGCTGTCAGATTACCTGTATAATGGTTTTATATTATTTAAAAAATATCAAGTTATGCTCATTCTTTACAAATGAATTGAAGACTCTCCCATATAAATACTATTAGGATGATTAGAGAACAACTCAGTGGGTCTGATGACAACATGTCAGTATCATGTTCTAAGTAATTGTTCCGATTTCTGGTATGAAGGTTCTTTTCTAGATAAACAAATGTAAAACTCCATTATTCTATGATAGGAAATAAGTTTGGTTGAACAGCATATTAATGGTAATTCTTATTATTACGTTTAAATTATGAGATGAACTGCAGCTGGCCAGGTGGGTGGTAGGTAAATTATATCAATGTCATGCTGATAAGTATGAACTCGAATGTTATGCCGTAAATGCCTTCACCTTTCCTGGCTCGAATCAATGTAGACCGGTCACTATTGACAATGGTTATTTCTTGTAATTTGAAGTATTGATTCCCATATTTATCCATGACTATTTATTTACCTAGACGTGATAATCAACGTATTCAATTGGTATCTTTGGTTATTGACGTACAGACATGGGGAGTCTAAAATGGGAAATATAACGCAACAATCTTCCTTTTGGCTTTCAACGTGTAAAATATTAATTTTAAGACTGAAAAAACAAAACAACCAACACAACACAAATAATAGCTTTATTGGATAATGTATTGTTGGTTTGTCATATAATGGGTGTTATTAATTCTTTCTAAATACTGATAATAACATTCCTGTCTCCATTCGTATACAAATGTTTTAAGTGAGAATTAGCTATTTCTGCTTCATTATCTTCTATAACATCAAATGTATACTTCATAAATAGATTTGTATGATCTCAAGCAAAATGTGACCTAACTTTGTTTGTCACTTCACGACGCGTAAGTGTTTCTCAGTACAGTTAGCATGCAGCTGGTATTATACGAAAGGTGTACTCATGGCTGTGTACTAAATCCCGTCCTGGAACACGGCGTTGTTATAAATAGTTCCTGTTTAGTAGGCAAATTCTGTCAATTTAAAAGAACTACATCACGGTAACTAAACATGTATATGTATACATATATGAAGTGGGTTATGGTTTAGCCCACTTTAATTGCTGCGTCATATCTGTTGAACACCGTTATCTAACACAGAAAAGAATATCTTGTCTATTACGACTATACACACAAAACTGCTGACCTTACAAACTTACAGAAATTAGCAATATGATAACACTTGTAATGACTTCTTTGCTATGAAGTTTCAGAATTAAGAGACAACTGTCTTGTTCTTGCGTGAATGAAATAATAGGAATCGATAGTAAATAATTATATTTTTTATTTGATCGAACACATTAACATCTTTAAGTTAGAACTAATTAATTTTTGTGTTGTTTACTGGACGCCAATCACACGTGGGATATATGGCCAAGTGGAATCTATTACGCAAGTTTCCTTTAACGGAAGAAAGGATTATTATTTCAAAAACGTCGTTGATTACAGACTAATAACGTATCCCTCAGTACTTATTATTAACGTGACAACAAGGAATGCCATCGGATAGGTAGGTACAAGTAATATATATATATATATATATATATATATATATATATATATGTGTGTGTGTGTGTGTGTGTGTGTGTTTGTGGTATATGTTATATGTTCAAGAATGATAAATAAGCCACATGTTTTTATTTAAGAAATAAAAATCACCTAAATCTTCTTACTAAGAAACAAAGTCGCAATATCACACGGATAATTTGGATTCTAACCATTACCTGGAATATACATTAAGTAACTAAGTTCTTATGTATAATTCAAAGTGTTCTTCTTAAGTTACGATGCGATAAATGGAGGCAAGTTATTAAATGTTCTGTATCCACATCTACCATTTATGTGAAATGTTGTATCCATTTATTTGATTGTTTTGCAGAGTAGGACCTCAGAAGTATGTTCTAGCTGTAATCAACGCCAAAGCTAAAACAAAATATCGCAGTCATCCACTTTATACATCATAAATCAATATAAAATGTCTGGTTTAAAATGATATACTTTAATCTTATTCGATTTGGTTTTCGGTTAACAAATATATCCATCTCGTTATGTGAGAATTCTGAGTTAGCTAACCGTACTGACCTGTTTCATCGTGACATGTATTATGCTATCCAGCTAAAAGTCCACGTTCTTTTTACCAACTATCAAAAAACAAATAACTTACACAGGTAATGTCACTCTTCTTTCTTGGCGTCGTGAGCTGTCATCTCTTGAATAATTTATTATGTTAACCATCAGTCCCTCCAAATATACATAAAGACAAATGACGAAATAAGCACAAATCATCCTGATATACAAGGATGTCGATGTATTAGAAACGTTAGCCAGAAACCTAATATATAAGTGTTTGAGTAATAATGAATTATGATTTCATTTTTATATATATCCCCTCTCTCTATTTGTTTGTTGATGTTGTATGGTTTGGCATAAGATATAGATATATTTATTTCCAAATTCACAATAACAAATACATAGTATATCAAGCATATAATTACATGTGAATTTGTCATCCCATCGGCCCAAAGGTAGTAAGTATTGAAATTACATGCAATTACTGATGGCTACAACAAAGAGCAGGATTTAAATGCCAGTTCGCGGCGACACGGATACAAATAGGTGGGCGAGAAAGACAGGATACCAGATTCGGGTATTATCATTATGAGCTCATCATTTCTTACGAAATTGTTTGCAATAGGAGTTAGTACATTTCACTGTTTCAGGGTATGACGTTAAAATATAACTTTTCATTTTACCTTTAAATTGAGTCTTCTAATTACAAACAGGGACAGTACGAATCCACGTATTCCATATATCAGGAAAATTATGAAGAGGTAGTCTACTAGAGAATGTGGAGTCGCATCGAACAATGTTTATCAAATCAGATTGACGCGTCGAGTGATTTCCTCTGATATAACAGTTTAAACTATACACGCTCTCAAATGATCGCGGTATTTGTTTATTGACGAAATCAGGCATAAATAAGTCAATTTGGGAAATCATTCACCTTCAGTATCTTAAAGCGTTTATAAAGGGGATCAGTTTGACTTGTGTACTACGAGTTGTGAATTGTCTGTATGGTAGTTGTTTTTTTAATTTAGTTTTAGTTTTATAGAAAATAGCTGCATTAGGATTTCCCCAAGCTAGTATGCCATATGAGAGGCATGGATGTATTGAAGTTGCATATAATGTTTTTAGACTAGTATACTGCAAATATGTTTCACCTGGTTGATAGCATATAATGATCTGGAGATTTTGTTGTTAATGTGAGTGAGTTGGTATTTCCATAAGAGTGACTCATCTACATATATACCAAGAAACTTGATAGTTTTATTAGTAAAAGTGGAACCAACTTTCTCTAAGTTAGTGTTGTTGATAGACACATGAAGACCTTCGTAATCACATTGCCCTTTTCCAGCTGTAAAACAATAATTTTATTTGGATTCAAGGAAAGGCGGTTTGCGCAAACCACTCATACAAACAATTCCTAGCATAATTAGCCTTTGAGTATAATCGATTTATATCATTATCGCTAATATACATGGATGTATCGTCAGCGAATGATACAATATGAACAGCAGTGGACATTGATATATCGCTAACATAAATTAGGTATAAAAGCGGACCTAATATAGAACACTGTATATTGAACATCAGACTCTCTATCATCTATTTGAACATACTGGATTTTGTTAGACAAATAACTAGAGAACCATTTATTAACTCTTCCGCGAATTCCATAAAAAATAAGCTTCTTTAAGGGTATATCTGGATTAATAACGTCAAAGGCTTCAGACAAATGACAGAAAATTTACATTGTGTGTTGTTTTGGTATTGTATTATTTGCCTCAGCATATTGGTTAATTAGGTGTAGTATCGGGTGTATGGTATAATGTTTTGCACGGAAGCCATATTGGTGTTCACAGAGAACAATTTTGCTATCAAGGAATGATACAACTTTCTTGTACATTATTTTTTCAAATAGTTTAGAGAAGGCTGGCAAAAGGCTTATTGGGCCATCATTTTTTAATTCCCCTTTTTTTGATGTTTTGTAAATTAGGATTAGTTTTGCTATTTTCAATATATCTGGGAAAATACCAGTATTAAACGATCTATTCACAATGTGATTTATTGGTAATTCGATATTATGAATAGTTTCTTTCATTATTTGATAGAAATATCACCATGACCTGTGCTAAGTTTTGGTTTTAATTTATTTGCTTCAATGACATGACGTGTCAATTGGTTCAAGGAAAATACTATTTGTCAATGCATTTTTTTAAAAGTAATTATAATTTTTCTTGGATTTCGGTATCCTTTACCTGGTTGCCTCACCTATTTTTGAAAACTAATTATTAAATGTCTCGGCTATTTAAGTTGTGTCCGTTAATTAGACATTATTTATGCTGAAGGACTGACTGATGGATGATTTATTATTATTCTTTCCTACTGCTTTCTTTAGTACTGACCACGTCTGTTTTATGTTATTTTGATTTTGTTCTATCATGTTTGCGAAACCGTTTATTTTCATAGTGCGTTTACAATATACTATAGATTTACAAAATTTGTGTATAAATTAATATTTACTTCTGGTTTTGTTTAAGTTTCTTTTTTAATAGTTATAATTTGGTACGAATAGAAGCTAGCAGGCCTAAATATATGCATGGTTCACGCTTTATATATATGTTTGTGTTTTCGTTTCTCAGTTACTGGTAATGACATGTCGACGTTAGGTTTGTGCAACATTATACATTTATTATAAGCTTCATTTGCGCAGTCAATGCGCATAGTGGCAGAGATTCCAGTTCAGCCAAAAATATCATAATGATCAGCAAGTGTTATTTGAATAGATGTGATCTATCAAGGTGACCAATGAGTTTGATATTCCAGTTGGTTTCAAAATAACTGGTAAGTAACCATGTGAAATTAATCCATCAACATACTCATTTGTTTTGCCATGAGTTCTAAATTTAGGTAAATCGATTTTGACATCTCCCATTATTACGCATGAGGAGTGAAAACACTAAAATCTTCACGAATTTGAAAATTAGTAATGCCTTTCACGAATAAGCTAACACCGCCTTACCGTCATCATCTCTATAGCGCGTCACGATACTGTGATATCCCGGGAGTATTAGACGGGAGTCATTTTCTGTCTGAAACACTTCACTGACTCCAATCAAGTCGAACGAAAACGTATCGCTGTAGAAGTCGTAAAACTGGTCATAAAAATACTCCCAATTTGATAATAGGCTCCGGCAATTTAAGTGGAAATAAGAGTTTGACTTTCAATCCCTTCAATTTGATTGTTAAATTGCTGAGGTTCACAATATTCACAGTCCGAATTACCTGCTCCGAATTGGGAGCCAGGATACTCATCAAAGTAATCACCTAATTGGTAAATAGATTTAAGGTTAAAGCTGTCATTTACTCGAACCTGGTCGAGAGATAAGTTATCTGTCATGAGTTATAGTGCATGCAACGATCTAACAATTTGATAGCAACGAAAACTACTTTTCAACAAGTTGAGCCCCAACATTACACGGAAATGGTGACAAACAAGGAGTAATTATGATGAAATGCATCAACCAAAATGTTAGTAAAGAACATTAATGTACAATATGATAAGTTTGTGACCCCCACCCAGAGAAGCATGTGTGTGTGTGTGTGCATGTATGTGTACAAATACAATTGTGCTGTAGATACCCTGTGCTGATATATTATTAAGTGTTTGGCGTATATGTTTTCTATTGATTTCTATTGAATAGCGCGAAAAACTATTATCTAATTATCCTGTTAATGTTAGATAATTAGTGAAAAGATCGGAAAGTCCAATAATATGAGCCAGAATTTTAGATTTTAATTTTGTTAGGAATGAAAATATGAGCAGTGCTCTGTGCCTTGAATAAATGTGTGCTGGTGCGGGTGGCATTAAATTAAACTTTTCTGTTTTATTATGATATCAATTATTAATTTCCGGTAATTGTTAGTGTAAATTAATTAATTAATTACAAAACATCTATAGCACCAATATTCTCGTAAAGAATCGAAATCAGTGGCAGACCTAGTAAACGGTTGGGCAAACTCATAGTCCGGGTACGATGCAAAGTTCATCAACAATGATCAGATGGCAAGGAAACGTAGGAAGGATAAGCGAGTCTGAAAAGGTAAGTTTTGTGACGGAAATGAACTATGCTATTTGATCACATAACATGCCCAGAAGTAAATTCCAAAGAGTATGAACCGCAACTGAAAAAAACCGAATCCCAGCATAAGTTTTAACCCTGGGAACAGACAACAAGTAAAATCCAGATGAACGAGTTCTCTGGGCATGGGTGCTAAAGAAAGCATTGAAAATAGATATGAAGGTTCTCCAGAAGAAAGCGTTTGATAGACAATAGTGCGGAGTTTTAAAATGATGCGAGATTGAAATAAAGAGAAGAGTGAAAAGCTTTCAAAAGTGGGACAGAATTGGAAAACCGAGGAGACTGTGTGACAACCTTAGCTAAGCAGTTCTGCACACACTGAAGTTTTAGAATATCCTTAGATGCAATGTTTTAAAGAAGGCAGGTGCAGTAATAAAACCCTACTAATAACGACTGTTTTTAGCAATCGTTTTGGCAACTGCACGATAAATATATCGCCGAAAACGGCGAAGGTAATGAATATGATAGAAGAAGGAGCGACATGTCAGAGAAACATTTGCTACTTATGTTCCATTTAGACTTGCATAGTTGCATATCAACTTCAACGGTCCCCCATCCTTAGATCCTAGGATATATGTTACAGGTTCACATATTAAAACCCTATGCGATCCAATATTTCGTTATCGCTTTGTTATTTGAATCAAGACGTTATAATATTATTTTGAACTGCACACCTAACTCTCGTTAAGGAAAGCTTAATATCATCAAGTGTAATGCAAATAGTAAATTGTTTTCTGGTTAGAGAAATTCATTTCTTTGGATGCTATAACTCATTTAGTATTTTCGGGAATCCTTTTAATATTGAAAATAAACAGGTTTTGTATATATTGACAGCATTGTTTCTTACTGATGTGTTCCACTTAAATTTACAGCTAATGGGTAAAGGATATTCTACTTACCAGAGTTACAGGATATTGTTCCTTCCTAACAAAAGAAATAGATATATTTATGACATGGGATTAAATGTATAAAACATTCAAGGCTTTCTTTGATATTTTAGCGTAACTCATATTTCGTATTTCTCTATAATATAATATAATATAGCATACATTGGGCCGGTGGGTTCATTCATGAGCCAAACAATAGATCTTAAGAACTTCTTCCAATTATTTAGTCAACTGCATGAAATAACATTTGGCACCAAACTTGGATTGTAGACATAAACGTTAGTGATAGTTATATGCCACGGGATATATCCCTTTTGCGCATAGTAATAATAATGGTCCCATCCAAAAAATGTTAAGGTTCACATATTAAAACCCTATGCTATCCAATATTTCGTTATCGCTTTGTTACTTGAATCAAGACGTTATAATATTATTTTGAACTGCACACCTAACTCTCGTTAAGGAAAGTTAATATCATCAAGTGTAATGCAACTAGATAATTGTTTTCTGCTTAGAGAAATTAATTTCTTTGGAGGCTATAACTCATTTAGTATTTTCGGGAATCCTTTTAATATTGAAAATAAACAGATTTTGATATATTCACATATATATGATTATATTATATATATATATATATATATATATATATATATGGTATTATGTCAATATATATATATATATATATATATATATATATATATGCACAGACACACAAAACCACACACTTGCACACACATACACATATGCACACACAGATTCACACACACAGAGATGTATGTATGCATATATATATATATATATATATATATATTCATGCAAGTGATAACAAGTGATGACAACACAAAGATACAAAAATAATAGTCAATGTATTTCTTCATCTAAATTTATCTTCCTTTTTAGCTAATATTAGCATGTTATATGTATATCAAGAAAACAATAACATAACGATTAACCAAATTGTGACCTGAGATACTTTCCACAAATTTAATTGATTGAGTACCATCATATTTTACAAAATAAAAATATTTAAATGTTTTAAGTCGAATAGTGTGTTGTGTTTGGATTTATAGGCATTGTTGGCTGACAACTTGTTGGTGCTGTGATTGGAACATACAGGCTTCCTACCTGCTTTAAATTTAATCCAAGTTTTTGTAATCTTCACGAAGACAAAGGTAGCTAATTTTGGTAACACCCACTACCCTTGAACCAACTGTGGCTAAGCACGATCTACGACGCCAACCGTCTTCATACCCATACGTATTGGTGCCTGTAATTTTTGTATCATGAACAAACGCCGAAGCTGTGACATGAGCAGTTCGTAATCAAGTTTCAGCAGGAAGAGATGTCCTCATTGTCGTCCCTAAGATATATTTCAAAAAGCTAAGTTGATTGGTTATAAAATGAATGCAGCTCCAGAAACAACATCAAAGTAGTTACCGAACAGTACAACGGGCCAACGGCTCACCTTTCGCCTATTGGTGAACATAGTTACTAGATGGTAAAGGTTGTCCACTCCATTCATGGTGGCATTATAATGAAAATTACTGTCTGGATTGTTCACTTCTCCTACACAATTTGCATCATGATGCACAGCAAACGCAGCTAGAACAGGCTTATTATACTTTGGAACATACGAGGTAGTGTTACCTTATCCTTGAAGTCGAACAATGAACTATGAAAGTTTCTGTTATTGCTGGCTACCAATAAATATATCAGATAAATTAGATTTCATGAAACTGATTATACCCAAAATAGATGAGACCATCATTTAGAAGATCATCATCAATACGGATAGATGAAATGACATTATCAGCTATAGCAATTGGATTATTTCTGCTTCAGTTTGCAGCTAACTCATTTACAACCCACCCGACCTTTTCCAACATCACGCTGTTCGCCAGGTTGTCTATCTAAGTACACATCACATTTCAGTGAATAAGTAATCTCAGTATCGCAATATCACAATATTTTGATGTCATATTTTGCAGAGTTTGAAGAAGTATATAGGCGATAAAATCCACAACTACATCTGAAGGTCACTAACTATTCATCAGCGCAAAGGCCACTTCCTGGACTATGGAACTTTTGAAGTTGCCCTTGAAACAGATGAAAGAAGTCACAGAATGGTGTTCTTTTCTCTGATGCCTGCATTTATGCTCGGGTTGCTTTATTGTCAAATCTGAGGATATCTGAAAATCGGGTACTTGACATAATAATAATAATAATAATAATAATAATAATAATAATAATAATAATAATAATAATAATAATAATTTATGTTATTATCTGAAAATGGCATTTGTCAAGATCAAGATATCTCGCGCCTTATTTTATTTTTTATGTGGGATTGTTCGGGAAACTGTTTGTTTGGAAAACATTTTATTCGCCATCTCAGCTGGCTTGTGGTGTTGTCTTATGGTCATTAATCCACCAAGCTTATTTTTATGTGTTTGGTCCTTATTTCCCATTCTACATATATGTATTAATGTCCAGCCAACCAGACATGACTGGGTAATATTAGCATTTTTCCGGTATTCTTCATTTTGCTTACAAGGCATACACCTCCGTATGCTTGTTCGCTTACCGACATGTTGAAAGCTATCGTTTCTTTTAGAATTACGTGTCATGAAACAACTTGCTCGGTGAGTTATTTAGTTATCTAGTATTATTTCCTATATAATCTGTTATTTTGGTTGAAATATTCTTTACTTTATAACGGGTTGTAAATTGTGTGATTTAATATTTCGAGAATAGCCAATACCAATTCCTACTGTATCCGGGTATTTACACTCGTTTTAGTTTGCTCCCCGAGACCCATCTTTTGTGCTAAAATACCCACTCTGCTGCTGAATTCCCTCGTATAACAACGGTGGTGACTTAACATTTTTATAAATGATAATATTGGTGTAAAATGTATTCGTAGCACCATATCATAATTTCTATCCTATAAGGAATTAATATTATGTGAGTGATTGAATGAATGAATGAATGAGTGAATGAATAATGATTTTGTCATATTTACCTTGTCACACCTACAATAAAATATTTGTTTAATAGGTCATGTGGCTAACAGGAGTATACTAGTAAGAATAGGATACAGAGCAAACTTGTGTATTCGAACGAAGTAGTATTTTACCTTAATGTTTCTGCGCAATATGTGGCATGAAATTTTACAGAGGATATGACGTGTAATTATCTCAACAAAATTTTATATACAATATTATATTTGTATAGAAGACCCTAAATTCCGAAATATTAAACCTTTAATCGATTTACATATGTTGGTTTGCTTGAACGACGGATAGCTTCTAACTTCTTATTCGGTAAAAAAATACTAGACTTTCTGAAAACTGGTAATATGCAGTGCCAACAATGCATACATGATTAAAACATCCTCAACGATATTGAAATTGGTGTTACTAGACCTCAATATAGGCCTCATTTCCATAATTACTTCAGATTGCGTCATGATACATCGCCTCATATGATTTATGACTTTCACGTTTATGTATCGGGTTTGTGTTACGTGACACAGGCTATGATAATGTAAATTTTTCCTATATTCACAGAACAGTCTCTAATTGCAATTGTATGCTCATATTACTATTCCGATGATAATATGTCAGACTAGAGGGGGGCGGGAAATAATACGACACAGCGTTCTTTTCTAGGTAATTATTCTACGTCGTTTTGTGACAGCTAATTAGCTTGGTTAAGCAGTATAGGAGTCGTCCATGGTCGTGATAAGTACAATCCGATTCTGAGATGTTGGCAGCCGGCCAGCAAGTTATGAATATGTATTGGAATACGCATTGTAACAAATACTAGAAAATATGATCATATACCTTCTAAAAACTACATTGGCTACCTGTTAGACAGCGTATCCATTTTAAGATTCTGTTAATAACTTATAAATCTATTAATGATATGGCACCAGAATACCTGCGTGAACTGGTTCATTAGAAAGTCTCTCGAAACTCAGGTATCCAGTCACGATACTAATTGCTGGTCTCAGTATTTCTTAGACTCAGTCCATATGGGATTGTGCGTTTAGTGTTCACCCATTTGTGGAATAAGTGCCGGCAAATATTAAAACTCTCTGAAATTAAGTTCTTCCCACTTTAAGTGCTTAAGATAAATAATAGTATCTTAAATTTACATTTTCAGACTTTATAATAAATATTTACGTTGAAGGCCCTTTTTTATTCATAATTTTATTATTATGTATTTGTAGTACAAAAATATGATTTTGAACGAAACTCTACAAATGCAAGTGACTTACTTTCTCGAATAAATCTAATTAACGTACTCTTGGTACTTATTATTTCTTAGACTTCCCAGTATAGATTTCAATGTTTAATAACATATATTTATTTGCCTTCACCTATTGATGCACTACACATACATGTAATTGATTTACATATATGCGTGCAGTAGCGTGTATCTAATATGAGATTGCTAATTTGTATGCGTGGTTCTTCATATTTTTCGGTCTCATGCCCAATACAATACTTACATGCCACAAATGCAGTTACCTTGGCCTTATCTAAAATTACATTAATGTGTAGTGCGAAGTAGGGCATGACGGCAAACAGAAATCGATCAAAACATCTTTACCTTCTGGGCTTAATTAATATATAGCATTGTTCCATATTAAAGGACGGGAATTGTTGTTGAATTCAATTAGGCATCAAATGGTGGGACACTACAGATATATTTATGATTGTGTATTAATTTCCACCATAATACACAGACCTAGGGTGAATATGTCCATTTTAGTAGATAAATGTCGTCAATTTAGAATAACTGCATCACAGCCCATCTATATGAAGAGTATTACACATATATTTATTTTAATTAAAACGGCTTCAGCATTTGTCAAAGTATTTAATACTAACGTGTTCTACTAGTTGCAACTCTACATAACACCAAAGCTAACAACTCATTTTCAGACGCTGAAAATTATCAGTTAAAAGAATTATATTTTACGCTTACTAGGGACGAATAACAGGAATCGAGAGTAAATAATTTCTTTCTGTTCAGTCAAATACATTAAGACCCAGCCATATCATTATTTGTGCTGGGTTATATTTCTATAACACCTCAGATATATGACAACGATGTTTTCTCTTATGTAAGAAGGTAATAGTATTTCAGTATTTTCGATATGTCATCGACCTCATCTGATTTTATTTTGGTAAAACATACTTAAAATATTAAATTGGTAAATAAATAATTTAATTACCGACACGATAACCGCAATCATTTGATATTAGATTGTGCTACATTATTAGAGATGCATTTCTACCTGTGCAGTGCCACTTTACATGGGCTGTTAATTAGACACACACACACACACACACACACACACACACACACACACACACACACACACACACACACACACACACACACACATACATACATATATATATATTGATGATAGTGATGATGGTGAACTTATATATAGATCTAAGTCATAGATGTTTCGGACATTGGGTATAGCATATGTTTTTATATCTATTCTAGGTTCTAAGGATAGAGGATCGTTGAAATTTATATGCAACTGTGCAAGTCTCACTAGAACGCAAGTAGCAAATATACCAAATATTTCCCTCGAAAATATGGATTGTGTTGGCATACAAATATAGTGCACGAAAATATAAATACCACGTGGTCGTTCGAAGGGAAATTTAAATGAATATTATTACAATATTATTGTTGTAGGGGTTATTGACATTATTAAAAATAAACCAAAGTACAAGTCAAGGTCAGGAATATGACTAATGATACTTATACTAATACCAATAATGCATATTTAATAAAACACACTTACTAGCAGTTGCCATTCAAAGGCAATGTCCAGTGATACCCCAAACAAATATTTGTGTATAAACCTAATATGGAATTGAACGATAATCATTATTTAACAAATCTTCGCAATGCAAGTCAAGCAAAATGGAGAAAAATAGTCAGGCGGACACGCTTGCACAACATATATTATTATACTCTCTCTCTCTCTCTCTCTCTCTCTCTCTCTCTCTCTCTCTCTCTCTCTCTCTCTCTCTCTCTCTCTCTCTCTCTCTCTCTCTCTCTCTCTCTCTCTCTCTCTCTCTCTCTCTCTCTCTCTCTCTCTCTCTCTCTCTCTCTCTCTCTCTCTCTCTCTCTCTCTCTCTCTCTCTCTCTCTCAAAAATGCGACATGACACATCTCAGTTGTGCAGATGTAACAAAAACTAGTTTCAGCTTAGATAAAACAACAATAACATTTATGTCTGGAAATCACGTATATTAAAATGTCTATTTTGATGGTTATAGGTTTCGTGTGTTTTTAAGAAAACCTGTAATACTCCAGGTCTGTTTGTTTGGCTATTAATGTCTGCGCCCGGATAACTGATCAACTAATGATGGCAATAGTTTGCTTAATCACAGATTAAGATTGGTTGAAAAACATAATGCTATCACTTTACATCGATGAAAAGTAGTATTCTTTTATATAACGTTATGATCATTATATTTCCATAGTGATCGATAATGAACTATTCGATATCTGTGAAATTGTAATTACTCTGCAACGACGGAAAATAATATTATGTAATGATGTTATTAATTAAGAGAAAGCTGTTATAGTAGAAATAAGAAACAGGCTCATATTTCCTGGCAGACGTCGTTTATAGTCGTATATGGCTGACTAAGCTGTATTCTTCTTTTCACGAAAATCAGTGACTATAACAGGAAGAAGACATTCTCGTATTGTTTAAATGCTTGATCATTGTGTGATTGCCCTTTATTCAGTGAAACAAAATTGAAACAGAAAGGAGTTGAACAAGGGTTATGTGCCCTTTTACCAGGTTAAATATAATCCTACCATAATAATTTGAAATGCACTGTTAAAATTCAGTACGATACATTTTGAAGTCTGGGGTGCGAGTTGCGCACTTTCCTAAACAGAGTAAGTTCAGTGAACCACTGAAATAAACAAAATGTTGAAAAAGAATGTATATGGTCATCACAGCATGGGTGGATGTTGGGCTCCTCATATACTTCTAACATCAGAATGTACACCATTCAGGAGATATATCAGAAATATATTTATCTTATTAGATCATCTCATAACCAGTCTAGGTCTCGTCATCTAGATTGAGAATTATGCTTGACAATGTATAATATCCGTCGCTATTACTAACTAGTTCACTATCCAACATACTGTTAGCTCACTATCGGATTTGTGCAATATGGTACTGTTTTCTACTTCCCGTGTTTTCATATTATTATTTATTATTATTCCTAGGATCAAAAGGAACATCGGTAATAAAGCGACACAAATATTGGCGTAATAGGTGAGTCAGTGTGTATTTTGATTAACGTCGATACTTATTATACTTAGATTACGTCGTTTAATGTGTTTCTCTACTGATTTGGGAAACGATTAGGATGTCATCCCTATATAAGACATATTCCTTATATAAGACATATTCCCTATATAAGACATATTCCCTATATAAGACATATTCCCTGTATAATACATATTCCCTATATAAGACATATTCCTTATAAAAGACATATTCTCTATATAAAACATATTCCCTATGTAAGACATATTCCCTGTATAATACATATTCCCTATATATTATAAGACATAGTCCTTATATAAGACATATTCCCTATATAAAACATATTCCCTATATAAGACATATTCCCTATATAAAACATATTCCCTATATAAGACATATTCCCTATATAAGACATATTCCCTATATAAGACATATTCCCTATATAAGACATATTCCTTATAAAATACATATTCTCTATATAAAACATATTCCCTATATAAGACATATTCCCTATATAAGACATATTCCCTATATAAGACGTATTCCCTATATAAGCAGCACTATGCTTCCATGAAAAGACCAGAAGGTCAGTAGTGGAGTGCCCTACTAAATACATAGCTAATGGATAATGGGCCCAATAAAGATATGAGGTCGTGACATATAACCTAACCTCTGGGATGTTATTGCTTATTATATCATCCAACTTATATCAAATAATAACACTGGATTATTAATCCCTGCAGTCATACTATAAACTCCAACATTCGATTACAGCTCCGAACTGAAGCTGCATAATATAGAAATATTATATAAAAAATATAATGGTTATTAATATAGTAAACCTGAGAAGGTATTCCGTCTTTAGAAACAAAACATATTAATGTATATTTTAAGACAATGCCATCATATATAGGAAGTAACTCTGGCTATTTGTATATATCAAAGTATAAAATGTTGTATCTACATTAGTTTTATTCGATTATTTTAAATTTAAAAAGCTTATGTTTGTAATTCTGTCCGTCCAAATTCCGCAATAATCACGTGGCTAATTATGGTTTTGAGACAAGAATAAATCTCATGACTAGTTAGATTGGAAAATATTCGTCTCATCGAAAATCCGTCATCATCCTCATGTGATTAAAAAGTGCTCATATCATGAACGATCGAAACTATAACTCCAATAACAAGGGATTATCACAATGTTCTTATAATTAGAATATCTAATTTCACTAACCATCAGAGATCAGCACTACAACATTTTTGATAGCACCAGAACAATTTATAAAGTGGTGGAATACTATAGAAAGAACTAAAACATTTCAGTCATTCGATTCTAGAATTTGTTGAAATATTCTATCAGCTGCTAAAACGTTGGTGCGGGAAGTTTTAAGTATGTAGAATATATGATAAAACCCCGATATATAGTCAACAGTAATGCCAAAATGTATACTGGATCAAACAAAAGTGAATGGAAATGGGTACATATCAACATATGTTTATTATATAATATACAGTTAGATAGAAATATAATATATGTTTCTAATAATAATAAGATTTGTATATATTATTTCAACCTATTTTTAAGAAGTCCGAGATAGCAAAGAAAGGGCCCGAGAAACCATTAAGGATAAGATTGATAAATTCAGAACATCGCAACGTGGCATTGAATGCATTATATTTATGAGATATCATTTGGGATAAGTAATATAATATTATACTACAATCTTTAATTGCAATAAGGTAACCCCGTTCCTCTTTATCATACGGGATAATAATAATAATAAAACTAATTACAAAACTTCTATAGCTCCACTATCCTCGAAAATAATCGAGCTCAGTGACACACCTAGTACAGTTGGACAAACTCATAGTCCGGGTACGAGGCAAATTTCATCAATAATGATCAGATGAAAAGGAAACTTGGGAAGGATAAGCGAGTCAAATAGGGACCGAAAGAAACTATGCTATTTGATGACGTAGTGGGGAGAGCAAATGAAAAAGCAGGAGTCACAGCGAGAGGTCTAACTGTAGGAACAGACAACAACTGAAAACCAGATGAACGGAGTTCTCTGAGTTTGGGTGCTAAAGGAAGCGTGGAAAATATAGATATGAAGGTTCAATAGTGGAGAGTTTGAAAATGATGCGTGATTGTACGGGGAGTCAATAAAGAGGAACCCTAGCTAAGCAGTTCTGAACACAGAAGGTTTAGAATATCTTTAGATGCAATGTTATAAAGAAGAGAGTTGCGGTAATAAAGCCTATTAGTAATGAGTGCTCTAGCAATGGTTTTGGTGACTGTCAGAGAAACCTGTTTTTGTTTATATTAAAATCGCTATAAAATGTAACATCTAGATTACATACAGTGTCTGATGGTGTGATGCTATGACTAAGGATGTTCGTAGGGAAGAAATGAGTAAGTTTGCTGGGTAGGCCCGATGTATGGCTGATTATGTTGTGTCGCACGATGTTGTTGTATTAGCGGTTACTGAAATGTGGGTTTTGAACTGACACTGATCAGCTCACTATAAATGAGTTGGTTCCTGCAGGTTATAAGTTTAATCATATCCCTCGTAAAAGTGTTAAACGCGGTGGTGTTATTGGCAAACTCTACAAATCAGGACAGGCTGTCACTGTGAGTAAGTTAGAGACAATGGAGATGTATACCCTATTTTGAAGATATGGACTGTTCCATAAAAATAATTAAGGTTACAGTCATATTCGTATTTCATATCATCCCCTCCCTTTAGAAACCCGTTATTTATTTATAAATGATCTAAGTACTTAGATAACATAGACATTGGCTCATACGATTTTATAATAACTGGTGATTTAAATTTATATATGATAATAAGACTGGCATCGAAACTCGTAGGTTTTGCAGTATATTAGATTTAAACAGGATTACTTATAACCATATAAATAGTCCAACTCACAATCGAAGCCACCCAGTAGATGTTGTCATCTCTAGAGAATCGGGTTCTCTAATACTAGGAGCTCCTTTTGTGTATGACATTTGTATCAATAGCCGCACATGTAAATCCTTTAGCAATTATATGACTGTACAGTTCGTTATTAATACGGACAAGCCCGATTGCATACGAAGAAATACCACATACAGAAAATACAGCTTAACTAAAGAAAAGGAGAATATTAAAGAATATATTTAGAGTCTACTGTCGTCTCTACAACGGAGTAAACATGAGGGATCAGTTGATATAACAGAAGTGTCATATGTGGCACATAATTACCTTGCACTTTGAAATATTCATAAATATATTCGAAATAGCTGCTATATTACTATTCGAGTAGAAGAAGTGTTTCTATTCCACAAAGATAGTGGAATGTGGAAAAAATCAAATAAAACTTAAAATTAACATAGAACTTGATGGGGAGTAACATAATTATTTCGATATGTTTCTGAAATTGAGATTAAGGAGATAGTCGTCATGTTTCTGAAGAAACCATGTGACTGCCAATCTGGATGAGATAGTGATGCCGTTGTAGTTGAAACGAGCCAACATAACTCCGCTGCTTAAGTGATATGGGTTGGATAAAGAATATATGAATAATTACTGTTCTATTTATAATATTCATTTCCCCAACAAGCTTATTATAAAGGGCATAGCAGGGCGACACAAGAGCACTTACAGCATAATTACCTCAATTACAGTAATCGGTCTGATTATGATAGATTTACTCGACAGAAACTGATATCTTGAACGTGCACAGTAATATTATAGAGGCTCTTGATGAAGAATACATGATTTCATTCATTACGTGTGATGTATCTGTAGCTTATTATGTAATTTATGATCCGATACTACTGACGCGGTTAGAATACTCCTTTGGAATCACCGACATAACTCTATCTGTGACATAAAACATCACCAAATGTTGGTCTTTATTTGGTGTACCATCGGGGTCCGGTTTAACTGTCATTGTTATGCCGATGAAACGCAAGTGTACATGACTTCAAAGCAATGTTATAAATGGGATTATATGTTATTTTATTTGAAGTTTGTATTGAAGATATAAGTATTTGGATGCACATAAATATGTTGAAATAGAATAAGGATAAGACCGAATTCATTGCTTTCTCATACAAGCAGCATTTGAGGAAAACAAAGAATATCCACATTAAAGGAGGATTAATTAATTTCTGTAAGAAATCTAGCGATCACATTAGATAATATTCTGAGAATGGAGAAGCATGTGGAAATTTGTATAAGGTTTGATTTTATCAAATACGTTAAATAGGGCTTATTCATGGTACATAAATGAAGAGACATCCAAGACATGCATGTCCGAACCCTTATTATTCCCCTATTCTTGTGTTAAGCACTAGCAAAAGGGAACATATAACACCAGATTTGTTCCAGCTCCACTGGGTTCCCTTATCGTTTCAGATCGTTGCAAAATATTCTGTTTCACATATTCAAAATACTGAATGGAACAGTACAACTGTATCTCAGCGAACTGATCCAAAATCTATACCCGTGAGATTGTTCCGATCTGAGTCCTGTTCACGTTTGACAGTACTTCAAAGCCAGACAGCAATGCACGGAGATAAATCCTTCCGAGCATGAACTCCTAGGCTGTGTAGTAAGTTGCCATGTCATATTAAACAAGCAGTAAGTAAAGAAATACGTTAAAAGGTTCCTAAAACCCACTTAATTGAAGAGGCTATTTACACTATATAAACCAGGGTATTTATGTATAAAATGTGTTTATGCTATAGGAGCTTAGAACATGCATTAGTAATGTTCTTAAGGCTTAGTGTAATTGAAGTTGATTAAGGCACTATATTAAATGAAATTTGTATTATTATATGAATTGCTTTATGTCTATTCAGCTCTATTGTATAGTTCTGGACTGGAGACAATACTAGCTTTATTTATTTGGCAGCATCGTTTACTGTATAAAGTTCCATGACCATATCTATTGTCGATTTCAGGAGTATTACCTGATGTAGTATATCATTACATTAAGCTGAAAATAATAAGGTCCTGTAGCGGTGTCCGCAATGTGTATTTAACATAATCAGATGAGATATTGCCAGGTCTTTGTTTCAGCGGATATACTAGTTGTTCTTTCTCCAGCTATATTTAAATAACATACTATATACTGTTATTGGTGCAGAAGTAATCAATCACCAGTACGGTTCGGTTTAATTTACATTAAATAGCTGTAAATTTAGTATCATAGTGTCACCTCGTCACAAAATATGACTGCTCTTAGATCTTTCAGGGTATGTGTGTGTGTGTGTGTTTGTATTCTCTCTCTCTCTCTCTCTCTCTCTCTCTCTCTCTCTCTCTCTCTGTGTGTGTGTGTGTGTGTGTGTGTGTGTTTGTTTGTGTGTGTGTGTGTTCATGTCTGTGTGTTTCTGGGGGGAGGTACGAGAGCCTGTTTTATCTTTTATTTATTTATAAATATTGATGGAGACAGATCGTGAATATCTGCTTAAAATAATACATAATATTTACTCTAGGACCTATCCTCTTGACTAGGATGTTATTACTTAGGAATATATCATACATAGTAAAGATATAAGTAATCTGATATAGAAACATCATTGGGACATGTTTTGGAGGTGATTTGTCTGATACGCTGAACATATTATACAATTAGCGTTTAACATTAGTTTAATCTAAGTGACGGAAAGATAAATTATATGATAATAGGATTATTGAGTAGAATTAGTGCATGAGTGGCAGCGTATGCTTCAATTGAGTGAGTTTCGTAATTTAAAATGAGTCAAAAATGGTTTTAGACTATTCGCCTTCCACACATCTCATCAGGTTCGGCAATACATCTTTGGCACATTTGATGGTGGATTAGACCGCATAAATTCGAAATTAACCTCACTAGATCTCAATCAACACCTGCATAGATTAGGAAGGTAGGCATCTCATGAGTGATTAGACCTAAAACAATACAAAGAAACAAATATCAACATGTCAGTTCTAACTTAAATTTTAATATTTATTTAAAAATCGTTACTCTAGAATAACATGAGAAGAGGCATCGTTCTCGGTCTTTTATTTCCAACTAGTCCATAAAGTGTTTTACCTTTCTCTTGACACTGATCAATACAGGGGCCATGGCCGAATACCTTTTCTTTAAGAGAAGGATCCACAAACTCGGGTATGGATCGGACTAGAACCATCATGTTTAGAGCAGTATTGTAGCCACAGCGATATTCCAGCTTCCCTTTGAACAACACGAAACGAATCACGTGTTGCATTCTTACATCGGTCTTATACTGTTTACTAGATTTGATATGTAATGTATGTGTCACTGTCCAGTTTGAATAGAGATAACTAGCATCTGCTTTCCACCAAGACAACGATTTATCGGTAAACGAACGCATAATATTACAACACATTTATCAATTGAACTTTGTCATAATGTACATCCAGACTCCCCCGATGATTTCCATCAAATGTGCCATTAGCAGGATAAACTAAGATACTTTGGTAGTGATGACATGGGATCCTCTCATTTCATTTACATTGCGATTTTTGGATATGTTAAATCATATAGAAATAACATCGTTACCACTAGAATCAAATACTCTGCAGTTAATTTGAAACAAACATGAAACGCTGTTTGTCGGAGTTATTTGTATAAGTTATCTATTTGTCCGTAGTTTTGTATACGAATAATGTTGCCTCAGAATAATATGCATTGAGTACTCAGAAGGGTCTACTGACATACCTGTTATTATCATAGTTATTAATCTCAAGTAACGATTGCCAAGAAGCAGTCAGTGAACAAAGGGGCGATCAAAAGGTGTTTTAAAATAAGTCTATAATATCCATTACTTTGTACACGAAAGAGTTTAAGTCATTTAATCCAGATATCATTGTTATTAGCAAATCTTCCAGGTATTTCACACGACCCATTTTCCTTTTTACTGTATGACATATTTACTATTCAATTATCCATTGTCAATCGCTGATTTCATGCCAATTAGGCTTTTTGGTTCTACACATCCCCAATATTTATTAATACAAATACATTGTTACTTAATATTTAAAATCAGTATTTCGTTGTAAGCCATTACATATATTACAACAATTCAGTTATACGGTAGCCAGGGATTCAGTTCTTACTCTCATACTGATCTGCGTTATGTTTATCATTGTTTCAGATAAGAGATGAATGAAAATAATTGACTCAAAATATCCCATGTTATAATCCACATTTGTTTTTGAACTCTGTTCATTTTATTCGGCAGATATCCAATTTTGCCATATGCTGTATTGTTAAAGTGAGACATGTTAATTACACACTGAATAAAGTCGTGCCATATGGTATTGGTACCTATAATTATCGTAAAGGCATAAATATGAGGATTATTTTAAATTCAACTCATCCAAGTGATTACAATAATGCTGGGAATTTGGTTCACAGGGAAGGATCACTACACCGTAATATAAACTACTCACATTACAGATTGATTGTTCACGTATATTCTTTGTTCATAATATATATATATGTATTGCTTATGATGGCAACACAATGCTTGTCGTGATCTCGTTTCAATACTCTAGAAATGACTAATTGGTCTTAGTTGCAGAATATTTACTTTTTGGTCAAATATTAAAGAGACGAGGAAGACTGCAATATATTCGTATTTCACAACTAAAATATATCAGTTCTTCATTTTGTGAAACTAATTCAAAATAATTTTATTGGTTCATTAGAATTTCAGTATCGTAATAGATGTAACAAGAAAAGTAAAGATTTTTCTTTAATCAAATTGCAATATTTATCCTGTATGATATTCATAGACATTTACTTTTATTATTGCGTTATTAGGGAATTTTGGTTATTGTTTTATTTGATTTGATTTATGTGCAATTCACTACTATCTCCCAAATCTTGATTCCGACATCAATAACCTGGGATTCAATTCAGAAATTCATTATATTATTATGAAAGTATTAGAAAGGCCATAACCCGTTAATGTGCAGATACATGATATAAACTTTAATTTATCGACTCCAGTAAAGGAAAGTAATACATTTTAAACCCAGAGAAAAGTGAGAACCCGATTATTTGTATAGCTCTCTATGTAGCTACGCCCTTAGACACTACTCCAAACGACGCTTCTTAAGCTATTATTTATTGAACTAACAATACGGTGATGGGTCTTATTACTGAGACTATTTCATTTGTAATTTAATAAGGAAAAGCAATGAATGACTTAAGTAAATCATGTCATAGGCAGCTATCTAATTATATTATTTATATTATTATTATTACGTCTAAGTATTATATTTTAAGAGGACTCTAATGTAGATGATACGCATTAAGACACGTATAACCTTATTTCTCTGAAACAGACATAATACACCCACCTGCATCAATAAATAAGTATAATAATATACTTCATATCTGGTTTCCACATATCGTTAATCAACTTCAGTACTAAATAGGCACCATACTTCCCATTAACGTCCTACTTCAAACCGAACAAAGTGGAATCAAATAAATATCCGGGGAATAAGAGAGTTATGTTTACTATGCAGGCCTTCCGCTTGTCCCCTAATAGGCAAGTATGAAGAAAAACGAAATGTCATACGATGTTTAAGTAGCCGCATCTATTATTCTAACATTAAATTCTAGTAAAGAGTTTTCTAAAAATAGTAATATTTATTCTTCTAGATTATTTAACTGCCAGTTGTGGTACTTCAGGTGAAACCTATATTGTTGATTATTAATGATATTGCAGCTATCTGTTTGTCAGTATCCACGAATAAATATATGCTACGGTGTCGTACTACCTGTTCCAGTACGAACGTCCGTATTTAATTATATTTAACATGAGCCCTGGTCTCCAACAACTCAATGAAATGTAAACCGAATCGAAGTGATAAAAATAGTGTTACCTTGTGCCAAATATTCATGCAGGAGTTAACAATATAACCATTTTTATTCAAATGAACTTCTCAATGAAATCCACCAGTATATTTACTGCAGCAACTCACTAATAGTTCCTATACAATATTGTGGTTGTTGATTTGTGTATATTTAGAAAAGGTTCACCTAGATGTGAAAGGTTCTCCATATATCCAATAAGAAAACTTGTTTTGGGTTGACAAGATCCAGTCTGGTAAGCTTCATATGTATTATGACACTTTGCGGACAATCCTAAAATCCTAAAGTTCATTAGTATGTCTTGTTGTATGCGATGCTATCATATCTACATCACAGGACGAAATAACATGTTAAACATATTCCAGCCTGGATCATGGACATTGTTATAATGGATCCAATTAACCACATGGCCGTGTTATAAGGACAGTTTACTTTGTCTCATATCGGATATGATAAGGCTAAGAAGAAACACGTCTTAATAAGCTTGATTATTTATATAGACATGTTAGGGACAACACACTGTCAATGTTACTGATGTTTTTCCGTTAATAGCATACCTATTAGGAAAACAATCAAATCGAAAACGGCTATCTATGCAGTTAATGGATCAGGTTCAACTGGGAATTGTGCTATATTTCAATCCAAGCTTCTTATAGAGAGATGGCAGAACCGAATTTAAACGTTACATGTCAATATCAAGTGTATAACATTCTTAAGCGGTTGATAATTATAGGGATCTGGTCAACTTATATCTTTAACGACATCGTTACCTGGTCGTTATACTCGATGGATCCATCCAATAACTATGATGTTAGCTTTTAGTAAATCCAGTAGCGCCAAGATGAATACAAAATGGTTTTCCGATATTAATTTAGTGAACGTAATGAATCTTAGTGAAATTGTTTTTAATATTTATATATTTAGACTACCTGTTACAGATAGGTTCTTATATATGGCTACAACATTTGACTGATTTGTATTGTTCAATGACAATTAGAAGATAACTATCCATAATTCCAGTTTACTAATAATATTAAGTTTGTATGGCGGGGAGATTGTACTGAATAGTTGCATGAATTGGGAAATATATTTATCTTGTGTTGTGTTGCTGTTTTTACGACCACTTTTGTGCAAAATGTAGGCTAAATCGATCAAGCGACTTCCAAAGGTAATAAGGCGAAGTGAAGGATGAAACACTCTTCTGACATAGTCTTGCCAAGGTTTGAACCCAGGTGCTATAGATATGTAGCAAACTGCGCAAACAGTTAGGCCATGGAGGCGTCCCAGGTAATGTATCGGTAGTTTAAAGTATAATATTATTATTGTATTTGGTTGAATGTTTGTAGCGACAAGAACGATTGAAATGAGTGTACCTTAAAGATCTAGAATGTTTTTTTTATAGTTTTAGCTCGTTAGTGCTACTACTTGAAGAATTTGCTGGCATGTTTGTGACATGGAAAGGGTAACTAAGGGATTGCATATTTCGTACTGCTTGTGTTTCTTTGCCCTCCATTTCTGGGGGGTTTTCTGTCAAAATTAGGAATGAAAATGTTCCCTCTAGATTGGCAAGTATTTTGAGGAGAATAGCTCTGGATCATCATCGTCACTTTAACGATCATGATGACTCTGCACTCAATTTGTATGAAATATATTCTGGAACATTTTATGATTAAAATGCTTTGAATGATACTCTTCAAAGAAGACCATCGTTTCAACGTTTAGTAGCATTTAAACATCAAATGTTTTATATAGGTTTGAAATGACAAATGTTTATATGGAAATATTAATCTACATATATTAAGCAATTTATCACCTATTATGTACTTGTCATAACGATTACTAAATCATATGTCTCATTCACGAAAGCTAATAATGACAAGAATGATGTAAAGCCGCTGACATACGATATATAATTATGACAAGATCTGGAAATTGGTTTGGGACATGAGGATGTATATCATGCGCCTTAATAACAAGTCTGTGACAAAGATTCATTGGATGGTCACCATGAATGACTAGATTTATGTCTCATTATCTCTGGATATATATCGTGAACAGAAAACTAATTAAATCAGATGTCTCTTATCTTAAATCACAAATAACTTGGCAGAAGCAGAGTTGCATAGATTCCGATTTATCGTACTTTTTACCGACTAAGATTACAATTCATATCGTCCTGATTATTATTATTATTATTATTATTATTATTATTATTATTATTGTGATTATTATCCATAGGCAAGAGACGATACTTGGTTTATTACAATGTTAGACAATTTTTATATTTATTGTCATTATATAAAGAATATAATACTCGACGTTTATTGTGTGTGTGTGTGGGGGGGGGGGGTCTATGTAGTTTGCATAATTGTATAATTACAAAACAAATGATAAGGCGAAGACAAATAAAAACACTAATAAAAAACAGACCATATCATGTTTTAATATCACATTCGATTGTAATACTATTTACTACAAATTATAAATAAGTTTAAGTTATTTGAACATTAGAAATCCTGATTTATCCATTTATTGTGCAAAAGTGACTGATTCCAAATAAAACAATAAAAACAGCCGAGAGCAATAATCCCTTTTTTTTCTGTTGATATGTCACAGGTATTCATACCGCTTTTCAGAGTATTGTGTCCAATTCGACTCCCTGAATATAAGCAAATGATTAAAATACCTTCCATATGAACAACATGATAATTGTTGTTTTCGATGAAGGATAAAAAGTCTAAGAATAAATATGGAATTAATACTAGGACATTCTTTTCATCAATCCTTCCATGACATTGGATATTTCAAACAGACTGAATTAATCTTTCCGACAATAGGGTAAACCACATTCTATCTGGATCAAACTATTCCCGCCGTTCGACAAAATGCTTTTTAAAGGGAAACCTGATCACTTTTATTAGACTGTTAGAAATGTGAGATAGAATTCCGATTGTTATTATTGAGTGGAACTTTCCGAAATTGAAATGTTGCTCGCTCCTCACCACAGCCATTTGTACTGCTGAGTAGTTGTTACTAAATCCTATTTGTGTAGACCGAGTGTACTAATTTGGTTTATTTAAAGCAGCTTGGGAAATAGACGACGTACGACTTTGCTATCTGTCCGCTCTAATAATAATGATAACAATATACGAAATTTATATAGCGCGCTATATAATCTGTAAGAAGGTTACTCTAATATCAATTTTCAAACACATATTCAATAAAAGGATTATTCAGCTTAAGAAGCAAATTGCATTTTTCTTCTATGATTACACGCTTCATAGTTTCTGGGAATTAGCAATAAAAACATTAGTTCAGTACATAAATCTGGGCAAATTAGTGTGACTAGTGAAACAGAAAAAAAAACATAACACACATCAAATCCTAACTATGAATATCATCCCACAAAAATTGATAACTTTTAAACGAATTAAAACAATTTCTATCGATTGTCCCAAAAGTCTTCCAAATTGTTCGTCTTGGTTGAAGAATTGTTTAAGGAAGAATTGCTTTTGTATTACATCATGAAATTAATAGTCAGTCGATCTGTGATAAATCTGATAAATATATTTAACGTTATGGATCTAGATGGTCTTGTCATTACCCATACGTAGCTAACTGGTAATGTGTCAGACTAGACAACTGTTGGTGAGGTAACTATCCATCTTGATATTTACTACATCATGCAGCTCTGATTCACTTGAAAGGTGGGGTATACGGCGTTCTACTTGGTGATACATTGAAGTGTGAAACCTATTTGCACTTTTAGGCTAAGTCTTTTGAAAATTGCCATCTCACTTTTCAAGTGAAAGGGATAGGTTTTTGTGTAGCTGTTATCTAACGATTAATTCCAACTAAGATAAATGGCCCGAAAGCTACAGATGTATTCAATTAATTTTCTGAATTTGGTGACTCTTTTGCTATCAACAGTGGTCGTTTGTGTTTACAATATACCCTGGGATGGCCAGAGGAATGAAAATACCGAACAAATGACATATATTCTTAAGCCTGCCAATTTCAGCTATTATGTGGAGGAAATAACACACAAACCTGACCACATCTTAGCTCTTCTCAAATCCCGAGACGATGATAATTTGGTCGATAATGTGTCTGTGTCTTTCTTGCTGTTTGATCATTTCCTTATTAACAGTAATATATTTCCCCCCATAATCAGTCTGTTCGAGGTCAGTAAAATTCGAGTTAAAATACCCTTGGCCCTGCAAAGGCAGAATATTACAATCCAGTTATGTCTTAAAACAGACAAATGAAAACAAGATGAACGGGATTCTCCCGATTGGGTGCTAGAGAAAGCATGGTAAATAGATAGAAATGTTATCCACAAAAAATAGTTTGATAGACAATGGTAAAGAGTTAGAAAATGGTGCGTGATTGAACAGAGAGTCAATGAAGATATAGAGGAGTGGAACAAAATAGGAAAACTCAGGAGACCGTGTTTAAACCCTATCTAAGCAGTTTTTAGCATACTGAAGTTTTATAATATCCTTAACTGCGATGTTTTAAAGAAGCGAGTTGTAGTAATCAATCCTACTATTAATAAGCGATGAATATTGCGATTCGTACGAACATGGAAGAAGCAGGAGCGACAAGTCAGAGAAATATGTTTCAGAATTTAAAATCGCTAGTAAATGTACCACCTATAATAGGTACGTCGTGTGATAGTGTGATGTTATGATAAAGGATGGATGTAGGGAAGAAACGAATAAGTTTGGGGTGTTGTCAGGATGTCCCAATAATGATGAAATGTGGTTTGGTTGATTTCACTCTAAGTCTATAGTGTATCATCCAGCCAGATATATCACCAAGAACGTCGCCTAGCTATATAAGAGAAAGACCCCTGTTGTTGTAGATAAAGTTGTGTATGCTTGGGTGTCGTCTGCATAAAACTGATGACCTAATTTGTGGCGGTCAATATGAGAGCTTAGAGGTGTGATATATAGAGTAAACAGCAGCTATCCATGAACACAGTCTTCTGGAACGCCGCAAAATAAAGGAACGGTCTATGAAATATGGTTTATTATTTTTATTCACATATTTGATAAGAATGAGCTATTCTAAGTGGGTGATGTGCCAGATATGCCATACCAATCATTACGGATCTAGAAAAAAAGAATAATCAATGGTGTTAAAAGCTGCAGATAAATATAATAGTGATAATGTTGTGACCTTTCTTGTGTCCATGTTTAGTGACATGTAGTTGTGAACTCTCAGTAGAGTGGTTTATGTAGATTGAAATTATTTGCAGGCATACTGAAAAACATTAGACAAGTGATAACAATTTAAGTTCAAATGTTAGGATACGACGTTTTCTAATACTTTAGATATGAATGATAGATTATAAATAGGTATATTCCTGTTTAGGTCATAGGCTGGTTTAAGATGGTTTCTTAAGAACAAGGTTTACATGGGCATGTTTAAAATGAGAAGGGAACACTCCAAGGATTAGTGATCAATTTATTTTCTTAATAACTGGAAGAATTAGTGTGTGAAAACAAGATTTTAGCAGAAATGTAAGGATAAAATCAAGTTTGTGGGAATAATTAGCGGGTGATAAGATCAGTTTAACAACTCAAGTAAGTGAGGCTGGTTTAAACAATGTACAATGGTGATGTACAACTGGAAAATCAATATTACAACTGGAAAGACAACCTGGGAAAAAGGCATGAATGTGCGTGATCTTATCCTTGACATGTTTTGGAAAAAGAATTGCAGGGTGAATTAGTTGAATCATTGGCGGGCAGAGAAACAGAATGCTTTCTATGGAGATTAGTATTTATACATTTCCAGAGTTGACAAGGATTGTCAGAGTTGTTGGAGATTATGTTTCGATAAAAGTTAGATTTAGCTTTATTAATGGGTCTATTAAAAAAATTGCACTGTTACGTTGTGTTCGTGATTTCCTCCTTATGTTTTATGAATATCATTGATGAACTTTGGAATTACGAATTTCAGGGGAAATGCAAGGTGAAGATGGTGTAAATTTCGGAGTTTGGTATGACAGATTCCCATTTGTGGAAAAAGAATTAAATGTAGTATGGTATTTGTTTCACATATTTGTGATAAGTCAGCTTTGGGTTTATTGATATGTTCCGATTGCAAGATTGCAAGAATGCCGATGTTGTAAGTATACCGATTAAAACATATTACACTTAGAATCAACTGGATAATGCTTAAGTTTTATTTCTGCTGTGACAGTGAAATGAACTGATAAACCATCTGCGGCAGTAATATATAAACATAATTATGTGTAGATCGAGTAATAAGGAGATCAAGCTACTGAGTATCAATGTGCGTGGAGAAAGAAACGTGTTGTTTTAAAATAAAAGTTGCTAAACTGTCATTAAATGCGAATGTGGCAGTAGACTGTGTATCCAAATGAAGGTTGAATTGACTATAAATAGTAAATTAGTTTTCTAGTCAATCATGAAGGTAAAAAAGGCTGAATGTATTCCAGGAGGGAGGTAAAGACATAGAAAGTAACCAGTAAATGAACAAACATAAGTTTCAATGCTGATAGCCTCGAATACCTGGATACCAAAAAAGCCAGTACTACCTACACGCCCATAGTGACTTGGTTGGTGGCAAAAGGAAAGATCAGATGGGCAGATATTAGAAATGCAACAGTTTGTCAAATATCTGTGAGGGCGAGAATATCCAATGTCTTTGTATCTGATACTTGCTGATTCTTTACGGACGGACCTAAGCTGCTGGTAGCCAAGCGGTTATTATGCCGGGTAGGAGGACCTGGATTCAGACAAATGTCACCTGCTAGTAGTATATACATAATAAGAAATATGTTACGAGATCTAGTTATATGTACAGGACTGTGAGGAGGTGAAACAGTTGTCACTCTGCTGGAACTACTAGACCTAACTTAGAAATAGTTTCTAGATGGGATCAGTCAAATACTAGGATAAGAAATAGTTTATTTAGGATGAGTTTGACATCGTAGGATAAAGGTACATTTCTGTGTGCAACGTAGGGTTATGGAAACTTACAAGATGCTTGCAATTCAGATTAAAGTGATAAAAATGAACTTATTTTGTGACGGTAAGACTGGCAAAAATGCCATGCTCCAATGCAAAAATAGCTAGAACACTACTGGAACTTAAAACCGACCTCAAAGAACCACAAGAAAAACATTGTGAACAAACCTGAGAAGCAAACAGAAAACAACCCGAAAAACAAATAGCTAGAACTGTTCTAGTTATTGCTTTCGTAGTTATGAACTAATTGTAGAGACAATATTCGGATTATGAAGATATTGCCTACGCGACCAAGATGTAAATAAACTTTAATAACACAATATAAATACCACCGAAAAAGCAGAAATCCAGTTGGTAGAAGTGAGGACGACAAAGTATTGTTTTTAGATGTAAACTAGAAACGTTTACGATACTGCAGAAAATGAATATTTCAAATAACAACAACAAACGTTCGCGAAAAACAGCAGTGACCAAGCGACTTAATTATCGCCCTCAATTACAAAAACGCCTGGAGCCAAAGTATACTTTATACTTAACACATTATAGTAGACAAAATAGGTAAAATAAGCATACAGCGGTGAAACAATGGAATAAATAAACAACTGTACGTACATTAATGATGGAATATTATGGAACAAAACCCGGAATGTCATAGAAAACATGCGACTGAAAGTTTAATCTCATTTACAAAACCGGCTAGGATATATATATATATATATATATATATATATATATATATATATATATATTTATTTATAGAATCGACCACTACGTAGGAATCTTCCTTCTTTTTCTTCGTGATCTTCTTTGCTGTGAGTTGCTTACATTGTTTTGATGATTAGGCTACTAATGGCATAGAACACTTTCTTATAATCTATTCCTTATAAGATAGAAAACTGTTGGGATTATTACAATTTACACTGATTGATCTTATTAATTATGTTATTACAACTGTTGTTGTAGTTAGCCTTATTAGACGACTGGAATGAAATCTAAATTTAAATAACATATATTCATTCAGACACCTTTATGGAAATTTGAACAACATGCTACACAATATGAGCAGTTATCGGATAACACGCAATTACGCAATTAACAGCTGATATAATTCACATCTAAAGGTGTCGTGCATTTTCATTTATGTCATTTAAAGAATATCAGTATATAAATATGTAACTGGTTCAAGAATTGGTTGTAACTTCAGGTAGATTTGTGTTACGGTAATACACGAATTCGTGATTTTTAGTAGTGATACACGGTGTTAATGCCTTATTTCATATTGTTAAATACACTAATAAGTCTAATCTTATCAACTGGTTCCTTAGTTACTTGCATGCATGTTATCTAAGCAATAATCATTCACTGATAAAATGCCACTCATCATCAATGTATATCTTAAACTTTTAAAAGAATTGACTTTTCTGAGCTCAAATACCAAGTACAGACCCTAAATCATGATACTTGACGGGTATGATTATTGCAATGGTAGATGAAGTGGGAGTTATGCGTTGTTAACCAGAATATAGACTAGGATTAACAAGAAAAGATAACGAAAGACAACCTTTTACGCATAATCAGCTATACGTTGAATTTCAACGAAAACAAATAGTGTTAATAATTTATCTCTGGATAAACTAAAATACTAGCGAATTGCAAATTATGTAATATTTTAAACCGAATATCCTTTCATGTTCGCATTCTCCTTCTATGCACATTTAGTGCGAAGATACACGATCTGTGTTTCAGTAACTAAACCAATCATCTCCTAGATAGCCTTATTATGGTGAGATAAAGAACCAACCGTAAAGGGAAGTTCACTTGTTATGCTAACTGTGACCATAAACCTTAATGTGCGTTATTAATATTGTTTGTAGAATGCACAATATAAAGAAAGCACATTGAAATGTAAGTAGGATTTGACATGTTGTTGATAGAAATTATGATAAATGTATTTGACCAATAAAGTAACCAAATGTAATATGAAGTAAATTAATCAAACATTCGGAGATTTGGTTTCTCAGTGAAGTGTAATTTATTAATTTCGTATATTTATTGTTCGAACCCCCAACTCCTCAAAGTAAAACCTAGCTTTTAAAAACAAACAAATGATAAAACCCGAAGAAATATGTTAGCACCTGATTTTAAATGCTTAATCCGATGCGGCAATCGATTCTGATGACTATTGCCTAGAATAATTTTGACATTTATCCCAGCTGATAAACTTTGGAAAGGTTATTGTATAGCTGAATTTGATTATGATATGACATGCAGTTAATGAGAGATAGTATCGTATTTTTATACAGGTATGCAGGTATGTGCGTATGTATTTATATATCATATATATATATATATATTATATATATATATATATATATATATATATATATATATATATATATATATATACATATTATAATTAAATTGTCTTAATGAACGGTCATGCTAAT
>JAODUP010001150.1:0-99155 GCA_025642065.1 Paralvinella palmiformis | reverse complement strand
TGTTTACTTGGAAGACTTACGATGAACAACCTGACGAAGGCGACCACAAAGGAAGTAACGATATCAACAAAGAGTGTAGCTTATAATATATGCACATAGACGATGTTATCACCACAATCACAACCATAATTGGTTATCAGCGGATAAAGACATCTTCCATAACCTAGCAGCACAGTTTGTAGCGAAGGTTCGGATATTCTTTCAGAGATTTTATTTCGTGTTTCATCTACAACTCGGTCAGACGAGCACAGCTCCGTCGTAACACTGAAATAGGCACAGTATTACTATTTATTTATCAAGTGGATTTAAAGAGTTTGTCAATAATAAAGCTTTTCCGTGAGTAAAAGCTGAGGCAATCTAGGTTAACCACTATTTGGCAGGAGCTATGTATCTATAGCGACTTGTAATACGTCGTTCTTAGAGATATAATATTTGTTTTAATTCGACTTCGGTGGTTGGTAAAGACGAGATTATATTAATAATATCTAGCTGACGTGAAATAACTTAAAATTTACTCCTTTCCATGCCTATATTTCCTTGTCGTGTGTCTTAAAGAATCGCCTGATATTCCATAGCTGTGTAAATTCATCGAGGCTGTTTTCCAAAATAAATAGAACATTCTGGAAACCGGTATATGTATATGTATGCGAATTTGATTGTTGAACAGTACTCAAGTATATTGATAGAATCCGGGACAATTCTCACTCCATAATGATAACTTTGGATAATTCCCCACTCTTAATTTTTGTATAAGTGTTTTTTACATGTTTATCAGAGTATTCTTGATCTTTGGGCACAAAGAAGCTACAACAAGGTGATTAATGTTATGACGCCATCCTTGGGATCCCAAGTCAACGTACATATCACCTATCACAGGCCACATGGAGGAAGATCCAGACTTTTGAAGGGCGACCAAGAACCAACCACACATGCAAGGGATGGAACAACGCCTTTGCAAAGCTAGTTGGACATGCACACCATATCATCTGGAGAGCCATTGATAACATACGGAAAGATGAGGCCCAGGTTGGCATTGCCCTACTACGCGACCTGCGTGATGTCGCAGTTAAAGCTGCACAAACTGTGTACTGACAGGCGTGACAACAACAAGACCGTCCCAGACTTACTTAAGGCCATTGGTCATAGTGTAAAATTTAAATAAATCAACAAGTTTTATATGTCAATACTAATGAAAATGGTTGTTGGTTAAAGGTTAATAAAAAATATTAAGTCGTAGAGTGGGCAATTGTCTATGTGGGGAATTTTGCGACTGGGGAATTGTCCAGTGGGGAATTGTCCTAGTGGGGAATTCTTCAGGGGGGAATTGTCCGTTTTTGCCATTTTTATACGTGTGTACCTACAACATATAATAACTGTGTTTAATATATTACACGTTATTATTATTATTATTAATATTATTATTATTATTATTATTATTATTATTATTGCTGTTGTTGTTGATGTTATTATTATTATTATTATTATTATTATTATTATTATAAGCAACACAAGTTTGGCATTAATATTTAGTGAACACCTTTACGTGTGTCCATGTGGGGGATGCTTTGTTGGCTTATTTATTTGAATTAAATGGATATTTAATTAAAACATAATAATATAGTCTTCATTTTGATTTTTTTATGTGATAACAACATGTAATGTTAAATATGGAAATTTTTTAAATGTCATAACGCTTTCATATATGTGTGTTATTATGTGGAACGCTTTTACGAGTGGACATAGAATGGTTGATTTTAAAACTCACAGTTATATATCAGTATGATAGCACGACTAGTTTCAGTTATAAGAAACCTTTATCAAGTGTCGTGATGTTTATAATTCTTACAGAATTATGACCAAACGACCACTACCTAAATAGAAAACAAATTGTATATATTAGTACATATATAATGCAGCTATAATTGGAAGTAGAGCATATATATATCAGTACATATAATATATATTATGATAATAATCCTATTACCTCCGACAATAGTATTTTCACTCAGCCCAAAATAGCACGACTAGTTTCGGTTATAAAAAAAAACCTTTATCAAGTGCATGTGTCCGTTTTCATGCTGAGACGTATGTAATCCCTCGCCAATCCCTAATTTCGAATCAATAACTTCGTATCAGAAACTAGGAAACGTTCCGTGATCAATAACAAATCAATCGAACACGTCAGCCATCTGGGTACCATGTGTTTTCTTATTATCATTCTGGTGTTTCTATGATCAATTCACACAACATATGGCTTTGTCTATAAAGACGACGTGATGTTGAACATCCTGAACAAGACTAAGTTAAAACATACGTCCTTGAAACTCAATAAAGCGGGGGGCATTGTTTATATGATTAGCTAAAATCTGAGATTAATAATTTACTTATCATATGAAAACGGCAAACATTTGATTGAATATTTATCATTTCAAATCCACATTTGTAAATAGCTGACTTGCTGATGAGAACTTCCATATCCGATTTTATTTCATTGACAAATCTCTAATTTAGTAACAGTGTTATATATTTTATCACATTTAAACATTTTAAAAAAAATTAAAAATTGGAACTTGCGGCTTAAAATTAATCAAATAGGGGGGGGGGGACAATGGTGGTTGTGCACTCTTTTGAGATGACAGAACGGCCAGGAGAACCATAAGCTCTTCCTTACATGTGCAAGTGTTTGATGCAACGTCAGTTTTGGGAGTGATGCTCCTTGCAATTATTCGGAACCAGGAAAAAAATATAAAATTTCACAAGAAATACAGATAATTATTTAAGAAAACTAAAGGCATAATTAATAGAGAGTGTTTGGAATTCTGAACATTTCACCAACCTGAAGTTCGGCAAAACGTATATTTATTCGTGCCATGTTTTTTTTATAAATATTTATATCCAACGAAGTAACGCTAGTATTTTAATAACTAGCGCTCGCCTAAAATAGCACGAGTAATATGTTTTGCTCATGTTTGATACAACTATAAACAATATGACAATATGACGACATCCAAAAAACAATAGTCAATCGCAAACAAGTTTTGATAATTAGCAATAACTGGCTGAATAGTAGAAGGCGTTTTCAGTTTTGTTGATCCATCAGCCTGTCAAACCACATGCTACTAGCAAGAGGCAGTTTAGCAAGGGATCGTAAAACATATTTGTCCTGATCTAGCAACTGAGCCATTGACGGGAGATTAGTAATAGGCCATCGTTTGTATTGAAAATATCGTTAATTTTATTGTGTGGTGGATGTTTCATTCAGCAAAGCAATTTGTTTAATTACCGACCGGGTAGTTCAAGTGCTATTCAGTGAGTGGATAGTGTTATTGTGTAATTGTATTTTTCGCTCGTACGTATGCAACATAAATAGATTTTGTCGTTTTATTAGTAACTACAGCAGCGTGGTGATACATCTCTTTTGTTCTCAGAACAATATATTTATTACTACAATATTTGACCAGTTATTATTATTATTATTATACCACATTTATATAGCATTCTTTCCATAGTATTTTATCACATGTTCAAAAGTACTTTACACAAAAGAACATTATACACATTATTTAAAAGCGGGCGTCTAGATATTAATTAATTGACAAAGTGAAATAGAAAAAAGTGAGTCATTAACAGCTTTTTTAATGTACTTATTGTTCTTGCTTCCCTGATGTTGCTGGGAAGTTCATTCCACAAACTTGCACAAAATCGCTGCTGTTGTTGTTGTTGTTGCTGCTGTTGTTTGTTTTAGAGGGGGTTGTTTTCATTCACCAACTTCCTCTGCGACCACCTCTACCGCGGCTGTTACCGCCGCGGCTGCTGCCTCTTCCGCTTGAACGACCACGCATCTGGGACGAACCCGACCTGCCCCAATTCTGAGCACCGACCTGGCCGGTCATTGGAGGAACTGCGGGCAGTTGTTGGTTAGTGGATCCCCAGACTGGTGGATTGACTGGTATCTGTGCTGGTAGATTGTCAGTCCCGGTCCATCTTCGCGGTCCCTGTCCCATCTGCTGACCAACACCCCACGTGGGGTAACTGTTAACACTGCTTTCCGGCCTACAGATGTCGCTGTCGGCGGTTACTTGGCTGTACTGTTGACAATACATAAGAGTTTCTCCTGTTATCATTTATCGGTAATAACATTTATTTAAATCATTTCTAAAGTTATAGTGTGAGTTCGCTAATATGTTCGTAAATTTCGGTTCATCATATGTATTCTGACGAGTGCGTGTGAGTGTGTGTGTGTGTGTATATATATATATATATATATATATATATATATTGGATATGCGCTTATATCGCTAATTAGATTACATATCTGTAACTCACGGGCAAATCTATCTATATCTATCTAACTATCTATGAACCTGAAGTCTATATATCTATATCTATCTATATCTATCTATATATATATATGTCTATTTTTGCATGCGTGCATGCGTGCGTGCGTGCGTGTGCGTGCGTGTGCGTGCGTGTGCGTGCGTGTGTATATGTGTGTGTATATTCGTATTAAAGCACTTACGTCAAATCGACAGAGATAATATTCCTCTTCTTCATATTCGAGAGGTCCTACATCACAGAATGTACCCGCTCCACACTGACCGTTGTCGCTATCACATGCAAATTGCTGAAATCCAGAAATATAATCATTATTATTGTTATACATTAATTAGCATTCCTTTAAAAAAGATCACCATTTAAAAAGAAATAAACATAATTACATTTCTCAGTCACTCTGAGGTTAGGTTTTGTTAATAAGTTTCTATTACCGGAAAATATAAACAAACTTAATTCGAAATCATTTTAACCAGTTATTTTTATTAGATGTAAAGAGCTGTTTTAGTACAAACTGATTAAATCAATAACAAATGTTACGTGTAATTAATCTATTTAAAAGGCGTTTTTTAGCTACGAATTATTCACAAATTATAAATGTTCGTGTTATAAAGAATCGTTTATTCCTTTGTTTTGTATCAAATAACCGATCTTGTTCTGACTATATCAAGTATAAGGTAACGAGAATAATCTAAATGTCGCAGTTACCATAATATAGAGATCTTCAACCGTCTGGTTTTCCATTTTGTTGCAGAAGGTTAACTCTACGTTACCGAATGTAACAGGTCCGACATCACAGTCAACAGTCGAATCCCCGCAGCTGCACTCATTGTTCACTATTTCGTTTCCAGTATTAACGTCTTTCACCAGACAAGCTGCCTGCATCTGTAAGAAATGGTATATTTCGACATAATGCAGAATGTACAGTTTAAAAATGGGTCGTCGTGAAAAAAGTACCAACGTATACAGTATCGAAGGCTCTAGAAATAGTTGAGAGTTCATTGTCGGGGAGTTTTAAATGGAAACGCGTCGCCGTTCTGTAATCTTGAATCATCCTTCGCGCGATGCGTAATCATTAATTAACTCTGCTGTCTACTTACCAGTCGTGGATATTGGGCGAATCTTCCTCCGCTATTCATTCGACGATATCCCAATCCCATGACAACAAATGCCATCACCAATCCGAGTTGGAGCAGTACGTTATTGGCCATGTTGTGTTCTAAACTGTATTATATCCGTCCGTTTCTTCTAGTCTAGATGTCTAACTGAGTCTCTCCAGTCAGTTCGAATAATGAGAGACTTCAACCGATTATGGGGATTTATATAGGGTTCTGAGTTATATGATGAACTCGCACTTAAATTCGCGTAGAATATAGAAAACGGGTCATGGACCGAATTTGACGTCAAAGATCATACGTCACACATTCACGGTCAGATCGTGTTATTTTAACAAAGAAGAGAAATCCGAATTTAAAAGCCGAGAACTAAATAAGTTGTAAAGAAGTTGATAATATAACTGGTGATATGTTATTTAAAATATAAATAATTTTCGAAAATAATTTGTATATATAAATTATTATATTATATATATATATATATATATATATATATATATATATATATATATATATATATATATATATATATATATTGAGAATAAAATGAAACAAACCCTTAAATACTTTGGACTTGAAGATTTGCCAAAAGCGTTCGTCTAATCAGTGTTGGGTCTTGGCACGGATATACGTCAGAAGATACATAATTATATGCTGAATATAACATATCATAGTCATGAGTACAATATGACAATAATATATGATAATACTATTTATATAATAATACATATGACTGATAGTAATACACACACACACACACACACACACACACACACATATATATATATATATATATATATATATATATATATATATATATATACGTGCTTTCGTGCGTACGTGCCTGCGTGTGTGTGTATGTCTGTGTGTGTATACGTGTGTGTATGTACGTGCGTGCGTGCGTGTGTCTGTACGTGCGTGCCCGTGTGTGTGTATAATATGTGAATTCCGCTACGATTTGTTATTACATCTTTATATATGAAACATATTAAATTCAAGCCAAGCGTTAGCCAATAATATTAATTATAGATTAAAAAATTATATTACGATCGATATAAGCCGTCAAGTTATCTGGCAGTCATAACCCAAATATGGCAGTTTATAACTAATAATGCAGCTTTTTGTTTGATATGTTTTCATCACGAGTCTTCGACATGACTAACTTCATATCTAGGCCTAAGTCTTCATAGCCACATCGACACACTTGCTGTTTATACTGTACTTCTATACCGCGATGTTTTGTTTATATTGAAAGAGTCCAATACGTATTAGAATCACTTAAACTGCACTAATGTAGGTGCACCTAGAAGATTAAAGGCTCAGTAACACTTGGCTTCGAACTCCAACCTCGAGGCTCGTTGCTCAGTACGCTATCAACTTGGCTAAGAGATCGCCAGTCCGTTGGTTAGTAGGCGAGGAGATAAACCACATATTTACGTCAGCGTTCATTATATATTTGCGTGTATAAAATAGCAGGTTATTGTATTTTGTTGTACTCTGTGGTGCTCATATCGAGCACCTTCCAAACTACTCAGTGCATGAGCTGTCATTCTGTACATTCATATTTTCAGTCTTGTACTTTTCGTACATTGGAACAGTTCACCTTCAGATGGCATGATTTAAATGTGTAATGCTTATAGAAAATAGCCCAAAGGCCATTACGGCTTCCTCGAATGCTGTTCTAGGACACTGAATGGCCTACATTGTGCCGATGCGTCGTTAAACAACATTCATCCATCCATCCATCCATCTTCCTCGAATGCTACATTGTATGGCGGGGAGGAAGCAAGTCACGTGTTCTGACCTCAGATGGCACACGAATTATATGGCCATTTGGATCCGGATAAAATATCTCAGAGATTCTCTGGCAGAGCTTAGTCATCCTCGTGACCTTATCGTGACCGGAACTTTACAAAGCCATTTTCAGATACAGAAACTCTACGGAGAAGGACTCCACCACAGAGGCTGTGCCAAACAAACGACAGCCTGGGGATACTCCTCGAACTACAAGTTGGTTGCTGCCGAGTGTTCGGATCTTTATACCATCGACCGAGCATCCCAAACAAGCCAAATAGTGTAAGTAAACTTTTCAGGTCAATTGTTTCGATGCTCGGTTTCCTGTTCCGGATCTTTAGCGGCAGCGAACAGGTTTCCGATGCTCGCTACGCAACAACATCCTATTATAAAACAATTGCCTTAAGGAATTTCATTTTATAGTTTTCTTTAGCCATTTCAATAACATATGAGGAGGCTGTGTGGAGCAGCTATTCTGTAATATTCATAAACACGCTTTTAGTTCCGAAAATACATGTTTGGCTGACTCCTTTTTGCATTGTTATAAGTTATATTATCGGATACTACGAACAGTGTGTGGTAAGTGACGTCAGATTTCAAGAGCATCCGTTTTCATATTTTGACATCATTTATCATTTGTGTGAGCATATTTGTACTAGTCCTGAAAATTTGAAATGAACGTGAACTATTCCTTTAAATTAGATACTTCGGTACATTAATGTGAACATTCAATAGAATCCCGGCGCATAGACGTTTTTAACTGGTTTTTTTTAAACTGAGTCCCATTAGAGTCTAAACCTGTAAGTCAAGGAAAGCTAATAAAAATATATTGTTTTAATATCTCATATATGGGCGTTTTTATTTTGTACAGTAGATAGGATATATACATTTTTAGAATATAAAATATACATTTATATACTAACTATTAATTCTTGTTAAATAAATATAAAATTAACAAACACTAAAACCAATTTAGTATTCCCTATATCAATAAATGTCAAAGCAGTATTGTACAAAGATATTTTAGTATTCGACAACGTGCTGTCTTCATTTTATAATATTAATAACTAATTTCCAATGTAATTTTGATGCTGCTAAACATTTTATTACCAATCGCTAATATATGCCACTATCGTATAAATTATTAAACCCAAATTAATAATTAATTACATTAACGCAATTCATTACCGAAGTTGAGCCATTTAGTGTGACATAGATGGACGATTGTCAAATAATTTCCATTATATATATATATATATATATATATATATATATATATATATATATATATATATATATATATATATATACATTGTGGGTTGAGTAGTTGCGGGTTGGGTTTGGATTCAGCTTTCCAACCCTGCAGGGCTCTAATGCACACACATTATTTTTAATAATTATCGATTTACCTCATCTCTAATCACAAAATGACAATAATTGTTTGTATTTATAAATTATGATTTTGGAAATAAACAGATAAAGATTAATTATGAGACCGTCATTAATAAAACTAGTTATATAATTAATTCTAACATTCTTACTTGTGGCCTATTATGATTTGAGTGTGTTAATCTCAGGTACTAGTCTTTGACCAGGAGTTATATACCCTTTCTGGAGTTTTATTACACCATAAATTTAGAAACCAGGGACCCATAACATCCCTCAGGATAAAAACTCGCTTAATTGCCTGATGAATCTTCCAGACGTTGTATTCACCATTCATCATTCTCTATTTCAATGTCTTATTAGATATTATTAAACATACACATAATTATAAGGGCGCACGCACACAAAGTCACCCCCCACCACACACACACACACACACATATATATATATATATATATATATATATATAAGTTAGTATTTGGAGAGCAGCTACCGAGAAGACGGCTTGTGTTTATTCATTTATAAACATTTAATTTTTGGTTGAATTAATTTTATCGGATATTGAAGTGCGCTTTATCAACATAAAGCATTATTCTAGCGACGGATTGTATAGAAAAATATATTTCAAACCGTTATGAACATTAAGCAAAATCAATTTCCTATTCTTATTTTGTATAGAAAATTAAATAAAAAACCAGTTCATTTACGAACAAATGTGATATGTGAGTAATGCACTCGGGTGTTGCTAATGACCTTATTTATCTTCATACTGATATTTTGAGAATAATCATCAAAAAATCTCCTTGAAAATGATTTATTTGTTGCTAAATCGGCAGATCTGTGTATTGTTATTATTATTTTTATTTCTACACACACACCTTCAACATCATGTACAGTAATTAGCATATTACATTGGCGTTTCATTCAGCTACAAATAGACTTTGATTTGTTGGAAATATTTTCCTTCGTTTTGTTCTCCGTTTAAAATGACAACAATTAATTATTATTATTATTATATTTCTTCGTTGGCGTCATCGAAACTAGGAAGTGTATGGATTAAAATGCGAACATCTACTCTTCAGAGCAAAGTTTCGTTGCCTAGAGCCATATTACTCTCTAAAATAGTTATATATGAGTGAGCGTAGCTTTGTTTATGCTGAAGCAGAACGCCATCTAAATAAAACATACTTTTCTAAACTCTATTTGTTACTCAATGAAGAGAAATGAGCTGATCCAGATAACTAAGAGTTATTGCTCCGGAGGTAAACACATTGATGAGATAAATAGCGATTTGTTGATTTATTTTTATTCTAAGCAAAAAAAATACACCTATGGATTTTAAAATTCGTAAAAAAATAAACATGACATAGCTTTTACTCAAGGCACATTAATCGACTGTAAAATTTGGGAATTAAGCGAGCTAAAATATCGTTTCCGACTTGATCAGGCGATGCTCGTCATCGTGTATATCAGCTGACTACCAGTTACGACGCCCACCACGACGGCCCATTCCCTGGCCCCACGGTTGTGCCCCGCCAGCTGGCATGCCCTGGTACGATCCCTGCACTCCATCCGTGCCCTGATTCCAGCGCCATCCGGGGCCCATCCCTGGCTGCCACTGCTGCTGTCCGTCCGGAAGATTCTGTTGAGGATTGACCGGCATGTTGCCCTGATTCCAGCGCCATCCGCGGCCCATGCCTGGCTGCCCCTGCGGCGGGTTGCCCTGGCCTCCCATCGCCACCCAACGTCCTGCACCTCGTCCGAACTGCCTTCCGAGTCCCCAAGCCGGTGGCTGGGTGAATGTCACATCGGGTTTGCACATGTCTTCCACGTCAGCGCTCACGGAAGACTGTAAAGATAGGCAGTTGATTAATTGAATGTTATTATATGATTTTAATCGAATGAAACATCCACAGAGTCGATGCTAGTTTGTGGTTTTAATCTATATACATCTAAAGCCAAACAAAGATTGTTTTAAAGGATACTTACAGCAAAACGGCAGATAAAGTACTCAGTGCCGCCGTATGTAAGAGGTCCAATATCACAGAAAGTTCCTGTACCACAGTTCTGATCTTCTCCAGTCAAACATCCAAATTGCTGATGATTAAAATAACAACAATGTTATAAGGAAACTATATATTTATTATTATTATTTTATTATTATTATTATTATTATTATTATGTGATAGATCTAGTACTATTACTGCTAAGAGTGGTAGTATGATTACTACTAATGGTAATAGTAGTAATAGTAGTCATTATTATTATTATTATCATTAATAACATATAATAAATCCAGCTTCATATAAGAGATCGACAGTTTGTCACTGTACATCTGTACATCTGTATATTGTTGTCCTTACCAGTATGTAGAGTTGGTCGTCACTTTGGTCGTCCAGCTTGTTGCAGAATGTCATCTCCATTCCGTAGTGTGCGATGGGACCGACATCACAGGCCACTGTCTGATCTCCACAGCTGCATTCTTCATTCTGGAGCACTTCTCCGGATGTGGCATTCTTCACGAGGCAAGCGGCTTGAAACTGAAAAATAATGTTTTATATAATGTAATATATATATATATATATATATATATATATATATGAGTGGGTGAGTGAATCAGTCAGTCAGTCAGTCAGTCAGCTAGCAAACATAACAATAAAGTCGTAACCGCGTAACTTATGCTTCTCCGGAAGTAGAATTCCATCTAAAAGATCCCAAAACGTTGCTGATGAACTAACTTAACCCGCCGCCATCTCAATATCAAGCCGATATAACCGACCCCCCCCCTCCCCACATCCCCGCTATAACTTACCAGTCGAGGGAACTGCGAGGTAAACTGACGATTGTACATCGGCGGATAAGCTGCCGTCCATCCAACAAGAGCTATCGCCACGAACACGACGAAGAGTAATTTCGCTGCCATGGTAATGGTTTTCTCCTCTCTCTCTCAGGTTAGCCGTATTATGATCCTGCCCGACAACCAGCCGCCGTATTTATACACTCGGGAGACGCACACCTTGTCCGATACTTCGCCAGTAAAAGACGGGCTTTGGAACTCGGTTCACGTGAGCTGCTGTTGGTCACCGGATGAGTCATCCTGTTCGTCGGCGCCTAAAAAGTTGAACACATTCGTTGTGGCTCGGAGCGAGTACCTCGACCCTCGGTTGAACAGTTTCCAAAAAAACAACAACACCTCTTCGATGAATTTTATTACAATCGGTCACGAACTCATATGTTTGGTGTATGCGTGTGTGTGCGTGCGTGCGTGTGTGTGCGTGTGAAGTTTTCTATCGATCAGTACAAACTGAACTGACTGGAACTATTATTTACATATTATGTCTATTGACTATTAAGTGCTATCGTTTTATCGTTGTTTATTTCTTATCTGTATAAACACGATGTTTATTAATAAAAACACCGACGAGTGAACGAGGCGCGTGATTTCGGAAGGTGAATTCGTGCGTAAGCGTGAGCGATAGTTTTATTGAATAACCCGGATATTACATGCCTATCTGTGAATATTTAATAATGGCGAGACACTATGACAAAAATCAGTGTTTCCATATAGCCTCAGAAGGTGATGCCGTTTGCGGGACAAGGCATATCCGTTTGGTATTCGCACTTAAAATCCGAAAATAAGTTAACGAGTAAGTGCTAAATATGCTTTAGTATCATTAGCATTTCAGTTACAATGCAAACGGAAACTTTCCTAAGATAACAAGTCAATCTCGTGAACAGCAAAGTTCAAAAATAGCATATGATCGTGAGTAACCCATAAGACTGTGGAAGTAGGGCCAGGATCGAAGCGGTGTCAGCGTTACCTTGTCCTACAAATATGTGAATCAGCGCTCACGTTTTCTACGAAACCGACGTTCACGTGTTGCCTTCGCCTGTCTGAGCGTGGCCTGCCAAGGCCGATTCTAGGCTTTAGAACGTAAACAACGTGTTTTCAGACTGGACTTGAACTCGGCGTCAGTACAACTACGTCACGAGCCTCCAGCGTCTATGCTGACGTATATAAATATATCTCAGGGTATGGATGTGTTTATGACGTAGATGTGTGTCTGTTAGTACTGAGTGAGTGACTGAGCGAGCGAGGGAGTGAGTGAGTGCCTTTTATTGAAAGATTTAACATCCCACAGTTGCACATTTATTGTGCTGAATAAACTAGCTTGGTAATATTTAAAATATCCATGTGTTGTATTGATCTCGCTGTTTGCTGAGACAAAGAGTATCAACAACGAATGTTTTATTTGTACAAAATATTTATATTGATCTTGCCCAACGTCCCCCCACCTGTTGGGATACCTAGAAAATAACACCTTATAGAAAGACAACAGGATGTGTACTATATGTGCGTGTGTGCGTGCGTGCGCTCGCGCGTGTGTGTCAGTATACACTATTATGAAATGTCATTTACGCAGGTGAATTATTTGTGCGGAAAATCATAGCATCAGTCAAAATGGAAACAATCTATGCCTTTAAAGTTTAAGACACATTAAGAATAACTTTTAATGACTTTCTGTGATATTTCATAACATTCCCCGTTTTTATTAAATCGATAATTATCATAATTTTCACAAATGCACAAAACCTACACTTTTCTGACATCCCCTTACTTTAAAGTGTACAAATATAATTGTTGGAAAAGATCATTAAATATGTCAAAGTTGCTATTTTTGCTTTAAAATACTATTAGTGGGCATCTTTCGTGCTAGAAATGATAATCGATGGCGCCAGTTGGTACTTAGTTTTTCGTCTCTAAAAAACGTAGATTCGTCTCATATCCCATCCCCCTGCGTACGGTTTCTACGTTTCTGAAAATGGTGATTATAATATATGACCCAAACGAGAACAAAATTATACTAGTTCTGTAAATAATTCTCGTCGTTTTCACTCACCGTGAGAATCCTGCTCTAGCTTTTCTGATATATTATATATTCTGTATGGATCCGATATTAATAACTGCTTAAGGGTGGATGCATTATATAAGCAATGCTTCAAACATCATCCCTTTCAATATTCTATGTGTTTACATTAATTAAAATTATGTATTATGAATGTTGAAATAAACAATTTTAATTGCTTTTGAACCACAGATGATTGTAATTCAACGAACGATATATAACGCTATTTAAAATAGATCCAACCAGCAAGAGACATTTTCTTAGTTCTATACGGATCTGTTCTTCCGATCCAGGTTGTTAACAGGAACAATAATTTAAAAGAATACGACACCTTTCGCGATTGTTTCCTCAGATCCGGAGAACTAACAATACAATTCATCGCTAGGTAGATTGTCGGAATGGGAGAATTAAGACCGATTTTAATCACTGTGCTACAGAAGATCCAGATTTAGACATAAATCATCATGGTTCCTGCAGCCAAGGAAATATTATTTTCCAGGACATTTCCAGGATAAAGTATCCAATATTTAAAGGTAATAAATTAAGATAGATCTATGTGCTAACAAGCATATCATATTTATTCCATGTATGATCGATTATTGAAGTTTTATAGTACAGCCTCCTCTTCACCCCTTCTAGCTGTCTGACCCACTCAATAACCTTTATTTAAATTTTAACTAACACGGGATATCAAGATCATGTACCGATACTCTTTTTCTTATACAATCGAAGTATTCTTCTACAGGGATAATATTTATTCACAGGCTTTTGTGTTCTAAGTGGATTTTTTCACAGGCCATATTTTTTCCGGAACATTTCCATATTTTGTCAAATTCAAGGACATTTCCAGGACTTGGAAAATGAATTTGTTATTTCCAGGTTTTCCAGGATGTGTGGGAATCCTGATATTTCTCTGTTTCTTAACCGCCTGAACGGGTCTATCTGTATCATAAGTCAAGATTCGAGCTGTCGGAGAAATGGATTATTTTGATTGGTCTATCTACATTTTCTGAAGCCTCGAAACATGAAGGTCTCTTGCGTACAATAGATAATTAAATGTCCAGTTCGTAGATGGGTTTAATAGTTGATAAATCTAATTCAATTCGATATCTTTAAGTTTAAATTAAGTACATATTTAAAGATAATCACGTTTTATCGTTGTTGTTGCTGTTTTCATGATTGGCGCTAGGCTGTCAGTAAAAAATCTCGAAAGCTGATTTTTTGCGGAGAGAATACCTGCATGCCTTTTGAATCGTGAACAATCTAAATATTCGTGTAGAGCGAACTGTTTTTGGTGTTCGGAAATTCAAGATGGCCGCCGTCCGGTCACGTGTTTAATGTTGTTTTCAACAATAAATAGATCACGCGCCATAAAGTCTCGCGTGGCCGCCGTGTCACTGTTTGTGCGGTGAATAGTTGAAATGTGTCGCTTCGGTGAAAATGATCAAATTACTGACTAATTACGTCTTTTGGGATCAAATAAAAGGTCGGATATTGGTTTGTAACTAGTATAAGAAACAGTTTACTCCAAATAGGACAGCGCTGGAGCAAATCTCGTTGTTTTTTTATAATAATAATTACAAACTTCTATAGCGTCAGTATACTCGAAAAGAAGAGAGCTCAGTGGCGCGCCTAGTACGGGGGTTGGGCAACTCATCTTGTCTTATCTGGGGCTACTGGTTTAATACTTGGTGACACATTAGCAAATGATATTCTATGATCAGTATATCCTCTGTTTTAATTATGTTTATGCCCACTGATGTTGTAAATAATCTCTTTTCCTGTGATAATTAGTTACTTGTATTGTATCACTATGGACTGAGAGTCGGAAATAAAGATTTATTATTATAGTCCCGGCACAATTGTATTAATGCAAAGTTCATCAACAAATTATGTCAGATTGAGTTAGAAGTAGGCCCACACAGCAACATTTATTTTATGTTTAATAGTAGGTTATCAGTATATTAGCATGTAATGCTATCAGTCGATGTCCATTTTGGAGCCGTTCAAAGGCTTGTTACCCGCTCTAGTGCGATACAGTGTGAAGTATGTTAAAATGGTTGGTTATATACAGTGACTGTAGATGGATTAGTGTGAAGAATTTTCGGACTTGGTGACATATAATAATAATATGTGATATTTATATAGCTCCCTATTCAGCTAGAAGCCGCTCTAAGGCACCTTACAATATTATTTATAATATTATTATCCCAGACTCAGACCTGTTTCCACCCAGCACATATCTCAACTCCCAAGGGAGCATACAACACATGCTGCCATTATAGGCGCAAAGCGTTACTCAAACACATAGCCATTGCGTCCTGTCGGGTATTCATTTTTATGAGTGAGTGAATCAGTCGCCACGTAACGGCATTGCAGCTCACGGAGCCTCGAACCCGCGACCGTTCGTCTACGAGTCCTACGCTCTAATTAACTGCGCTATCACGGCTCGACAAATGTAAGTGTCGATTTTTTAATGGACAGACTAATAGCCGTCGTTGAAAAGGAGTGTTTGTGTAATGGTTGTTGTTATGCACGGAATAGGTAACGCGTTTACACACACACACACACACACACACACATATATATATATATATATATATATATATATTAGACTATGAAAAGAATTTCGTGCTTTACTGAAAACGAATCGTGCTGCAAATTTCCCCCTCCCCAGCGCTACAGGTCAGACATGTTCATAAAGGATGTTGTCATCGCTGCCAGAAATTGTCATCCCAAACATTGGAAGTCGTCGGAGTTGCCAAGAAGCCCTGTTAGCGTATATGTGTGTGTGTGTCCACTAGGGCCATCTGTGGAATAGAAGTAACATTAAGCATAATTTGCACTGAAGATGTTTTTAACGGGACGTTGTTGCGTAGCCGAGCATTGGAAACCTGTTCGCTGCCGCTAAAGGTCCGGAGCAGGAAGCCGAGCATCGAAACCATTGACCTGAAAAGTTTACTTTCAGGTCACTGATCGGAACCGTGTATACTGGTGGTAAAGAGCCAAGGACTGAGCACTATTTTAGCTTGTTTTGGGATGCTCGGTCGATGATATAAAGAACACTCGGCAGCAACCATTTGTTCTGCAGTAAATCATGCATGAAATGAACAAACTCCCTATAAGAGGCCGTGCCCTACAGCGACGGCTTGGGGTGTCCGGATTCGGGAGCCAGCGCATGCGCATTGAGTACTCGGACCTTTAGCGACAGCGAACAGGTTTCCGATGCTCGGCTACGCAACCACTTCGTAAAAATATTTTCTAAATGATTATTTTCATTCGTAGGCCTAATACTAGATGTTTAACATCTTAAGCATCGAGTTCGGTGTTTGAATATAATGTGAATTTACGGCCACTTTTGTGCACATGGTAGGCTAAATGGGCCGAGCGACCTCCGAAGGTAATGAAGCGAAGTCAAAGACGAAACACCCTTCAGATATGCCAACGCTGAGATTTGAACACTGGTGGTAGTGATCTGTGGTCCAACACGCTACCGCTAGACCACGGAGGCGCCCTATAACACGTCATAGTGTAAACGTATAGATCTAATGGAAACCGAATAGTTTATAATGATGAGAGTGCATACTTAATAAAGCGCCAAAACTAGTTATACCAGAGAGCTTAAATATAGAGAGGCGTTATTCTTGCCGCGCCATGTTGAATTTTGAACCAGTGGCGCCTCCAGCGACCGGAGGTATTTCTCAGCTAAACAAAAGCTCTCTGGTTGTCCACATGTGATCGTGTACATGTGTGCGCATGGTTGAAATGAATTGCCAATACTAGTACTATATGTTACATGATCATATACTCTTTTATTAATTAACACTTTAATTGTGCACACATGATATCGAAGGAAACGAAGCTCCGAAACTGTAAATAAATAAATAAGTGATTTCACAGCTCAGTCACATACTCCCCATAGCCTACAATTTGCGATCACTTGTCAGCTGATTAGAAAATAATTGGACGTGGTTTAGGTTATTTCACAGCTTTGTGTGGAAGGCATGGTTTTTTTAATGAAAACAATTAAGTATATATGAGGTAAATGCATACAAACATACTTTCATCATGTCAGTTTATCATAGTCCATACATTTTTTTTGTTTGGATATATAAACATAATTATATATACAGCTATTATAACAACAACCATAACACAATTCATATATATTCATGCATGTCCGTTTATCATATATTAACTAAAAAAAATCATATTAAGTTCATTTAAAGTCTCCTCATTTAAGTCTACACTCAATAATATAGGCCTGCCCAGCTGAGAACAAAGAATATCCACATGGAATATTAACAATGTTTATGTTTTACGTTAACATGTTTTTGAAATAGAATAGAGAAATTAGTACTTTCATGGGACAATAAGCTGGCTATCAAATCTCTTGTGTCACGGGTTCATCTATAGTTACAATCAGTCATTTGTTATCAAATGGACAGAATAACCCAAATTCCAGATCAGTGAACTGTTTAATGTTAGACAGAATATACCCAGAGATGTAATAGATGCATGCATTGACTACTGTAACAGATAACACCAGTAAATCTGTAACCAAGAGATTGGCCTGTTTACATGGTATCTCATCATCATAGAACTTCAAGGACTGAAACAGAACAATACCTTGTAAAAAAATGACTTGAACCAAGTGCATACACAATGTGTAAACACATGTTTTCCTTATTTTCAAGTTGGTTAAAGAATTTGATTTGATATGCATTTAAGTTATGAATATCGAGAAGTATACCAATTAAAGCACATGAGCTGAACATTCAAGTACTAATCCAGATGCTGGTAATCCTTTTTTGTATTAAGATATGAAATGGGCTGACAAAATTTCATGGGTTTGATGCCTTGTTTCTTATTTAATTAATTTTATAATACCAATTTTTACCATTAACATTTATAAATATTAATTACCATCACAGCTGGCCCTGTCTTCTGTATAGGTCTCCTATCTGTTAATACCTTCCTCTTTGATTTCAGTGGATGCATGCCGTGGATTTGGTACATCAAAAATAGTTGGAATAGCATTCTAGATAAGTTGTCTGGTTCATGAATTCCGTGTCAGTGAAGTGCATATCATACATTCTACAATTAGTATTCAAGTAATTTAAATCTTTCCTCACCATATATCTGAACGACAGCAATTAATAACCCATCTTTTACTTCTGTCAATAGAAAAAATAACAAAATGAATGTTTCTGCCACTAGTTGAGGTATTTAATAATTAATTTCATAACATTTAAATTATAAATAGAAGTCCATATATATCAATAAGTACCAACTGCTTATGTTTAAAAATAAATATGGATGCAGGTGATCATGTAAATACTCAGCTACTTATAATTATTGTAATTGGGGAAAAATTATCTGATTATAGTAATTTTAGAAATCCAATTATATTATTAACAAAGTACAATATACCTCCCATAACATCTTCAATGACTCCAGTACATGTAACTGTAAGTTTGTGTATATCTTACATACCTATTTTGTGATTAATAGGTTGATATTGTTCCATAAAATTTAATCAGATTCTGTCTGAAACAAGTGTAGATCTAGATAGATCCTGCTTGGGCCTACTGCTTGGGTCATGTCAAGTAGGGTCGTGTCTACTTCAAATTGTTATGCTTATTTTTTAAATATCCTTTATTTAAAAAAAAGCCAGATCATATCAAATTTTTACACTAGCTTTCATTTCCTTTGGGGGATGTCTTTATTTGTGCATACTTTTTCTGTTACTTCAGCCGGAAGTGGCGCATAATGAACCAGTGCCATTAAGCACCATGTTAACGAAGGGAGCTGTCCGTGACAATCTACCTCCGGTCGCTAGGGCCTTGGCGCTCCATGAATTCAAAATGACGTCCCATGTTAAAACGCGAAGTAACACGTCTTGTTATAAATAGGCTTTGGTTATACCATTCTGAAGTGCAATTTACAGTCACCAGGTGCGTTCAGCATGACTGAAAATATTCCCCAACATGTTCATGGAGAGCCAATTACAATTTACAGTCATGTAGCCATTTTGCTTCAAAATTGTATTTATGTTGTATTTATCTCATGAAATCGTAACATCCAATCGCTCATATAATATTAGAAAAGATTTTTTTCTTACAGCCAAAACACTAAAATACAGCTATTGTTTAACACACTATGGCACATTTAGTTGCAGCTGATCTTCCAGCATATGGATTTTAGAGAGCTAGAAATAGCCCAAACAATTGGACTATAGTCCAACATAGTTCTCAAAATAATCACTCCTATATTATGTACCATTTTTGTAAGAAACCTATATAAAATGTAAATGACTTACATTCTAAAATCAGATTTCCTACCTTCAAATATCATGCAAACTTGCAGTCAAGTGAAACACGTTTCAAATATGCACCGAGATTCCTTTATTTGGCTACAACCAAAAAACAATACACAACTGTTATACACGACTTACACAAACTATATTTCATACACCTCATATACAAGTAGATCCAATAAAATATCAAATCTGGATAACACAGAACCAGTACTGATTGAGCCTCTACATCAACCACAGACAAGTGGCATTCAGTGTGTATTTGGATAGTAACCTGTTGCATCAGTACCTCTATCTGCATAGAATGGCTTTGACTATTTTCTAGTAACTATTTTGAAAACGATTAACTTATTGCTAGGTTTGTTTACATTCTGGAATAATAAATCTGACAGCTTGATTCCTTTCAAGTTAGCTGAAGGCTCCCGTCGTAGGACATACGTAACAAATGACCTGCACGTCTCGTATTCCTGGAGAGCAGCTTCCGAGTCGTGTGTCCTCGGTGTGTGACCAACATCTAGGCCAAACAATGTAATTACTTATTCACTCATTTCAGCTGAACTGAAATCAAATTTAATACCTAAGGTTTATGTGAATGTTTCATTAAAAAAAAAAGTGGTTTTAAGACAAATCAGAAGGCATACGTAATAAAACATGAAACTAGCACTGGAGAAACATTGTACAATTATCTGGCTGTTTTACACAACTGATCGTATACTTAAATCTCATTCCAACAGATCATTCAGAATCAGCAAACATGACAACTGACGTGATAAATACTCCGAGTCACTCTTTCACGGAAATTCTCCCCCTTCTACCTATAACAACAATATCACATGTTGGCATAACTTCAGTGGCAGATAATACACAATGACGGGGTTTCTGCAAATCCATCATTACTCACAGAGGAAATTATGGGAAGCCTTACTAACTAAGGATATCACATAACTCTAAAGTCTGTATCACATTCAACAAGTCTTAATGTATTAATGGACCTAATATTATAGTCGGACCTCAAATACTGCCAACAATTGGTCAATCTTAGGACATACATGATGATGAGGAATAGGACATTCTGGAATATGGAATATAAGTATTCTATGATACAATGATTAGATACTATACAATCTCGATCTGTATTTGGCTGTGATAAATATGACGGAAAATAGCATGAGGCTGGATGTAAATTGGTTATACCAGTAAAATGATACATAATTATAACTACTATATTACATAAAAGGTAATATCATGATACATATTTCCTAGAAGTAAAAATAAATTAAATGAAAGACGCTTTAGAAGAAAAATCGTCTAAGATTATTTTGATTTTGCTAGATGCTAATCGCTGTAATAAATTAACATGTAAACTAATGGAGATAGACAGCCGCTGTTAGATGGTGAATAATTAACACGAACAATGCATTGCTGGTTAACCGGATAACGGTTATTATTGAGATCAACTGTTAAAAAATATGAACGTAGTTATATTTCATCGCATAATGAAGATTATGTTGACTCATCAAATTTCTAGACTAGAAATGAATGCGGAGAGACTGTTGTCTAGGAAACGATAATGATTCGTCATAAGCAACTGGTACACAATAGCAATGACATAGCACGGATGAATGAGTGAACTCTTTCAACTAGTCCCATAGTGAAAAAAGAGAGTAAATGTTCCTGTTTTATGGCCACTTTTGTGCACAAGGTAGGCTAAATGGACCACGTGACCTCCAAAGGTCAAAGTGAAAGATGAAACGCTCTTCTGACATAGGCCGGCCCGGGTTTGAACCCAGGTGCTATAGATATGGGGCCAACCGTGCTACCGGTTAGCCCATAGAGGCACCATATTCCTATAGTAAGGACAATACAAAAATAATGTGATGCAGAAAATCTGGCAGTGATGTATCGATTCAAATTATTCACAAAACATTACTAGTCGTGGCAACTGATCCATACCTTGGCCACACATGAGTATATTTAACTGATTCCAATTGAAACACGCAGAAGTTTTCACTAACTGATGTAGACTATCTGAATGTGGAAACTTCTAACCGATTTTATTTAATATATTCTCAACCCTAAATTCAGTGAGATCAGTGAAAGCCAAGATCATACATCGCTTGCCAGAACCTTAACCCCCCCCCCTCCCCATTATCGTTATTATACTGGATGTAATTATCACGAGTGTGTAGTAACTAAATAGCAAAATTATCATCCAACGTAACAATCAACACCAACTGTATAAATAAAATAGACAAAACAATAAAGGTGTACAAAAGATTGGATGACTTCAACAAACATCACAGAATGGGAGTTATGTGTTGTTATAAATAATAAATTATCTGTTGAAGTTATTCAATTCTCACTGACAGTTACTGTAAATCAAACAGTGACAATAAAATGGACACAAAATCTAATTAACACAACATATTTTATAATAGCTCCATTTTAGTGTTTCATCAGAGATGGTCACCCTGGAAATCATACCCTGGCTCAGTATTTATGTGGAATGCATTAATTTATGCTGCAGAGAACAGTGGTGTTGCCATTCCAGAGTGGTTCATCAAAGTGGAAGTACTTCATGCCCCAGCTTTCTGTGGCCAACGTCAGCACGAATACTGTTAGCTTTAACAAGCTTCCGGCTTTAATCTAATGACAAACAATACAATAAACTATTGGTAAAGTAGCATTAAGTAAACCAAGTAGGAAACATTATTTTTCTGTCTACCGAAGACAGAGAAGCTCTAATGAGAAAATGACACATTATAATATAAAAAAATGCTAACACATTTCACCGCTGAAGACTGTGTAGTCATAATGTCAAAGTAGGTTAATTACATGACTATCCAAAATATTCAACGATAATCAGACTTTGAAAATCTTTAAAAAAAGAACAGCTCCTTTTTATCTGTTACCTATCAAGATATCATTTTCCAAATCCAAAATAGAAGTCAATGATTCAAGATATTGTCAATTGAAGTATTACTTTCTAAAACCCTATAACTACTGGCTTACATATTGTACAAGAAACATACGTTGGTCATAAATAAAACTTAACATTTAAAGAAATAAATGTACGTGTACAATTCTCATTGCCAAAAAATAGGATTGTCACAAGTTGGTCAAACACTATTATGTAATAAGGAATAGTTAATAACCAACAAAAAACAGATTGGTAAGGAATCAGAACATACCATGTCCAGCACAGTGATTCTTCCATAGCTAAATGCAATAGCATTTGGTGGAGTTGCTACAGGCAACATAAAGGCATATGACGTAGCCAGTACTCCAGGAAACATAAAATACAATGGGTTCAGATCTAACTTCTCAGCCTGTAAAAAATATACTGAAGTATAACTACACATAACTTAGTTTAATGCCATTACACAAAGCAAGCCTAGAAATTAACATGCAGATATCCATCCTTTAAAGCAGAGATGTCCAATCTGTTTAAATGGAAAATCAAACTGTAGAGTTATTTTCAACCAAATAGCTGCACAAAGATGGATATTTGTGAAAGAAAAAACCCATAAAATATTTGTGTTGCTTGAAGGCTATCAGTAACTCGATAACAAATACTATAAAATATTTCAGGCAAGATATGAAAATAAAGTATTTCTAATAAACCACTTAAGCGTTGTGGTCAAAAACTATTGATAACATTACAACTTGAAGTAATCAACTTTAAATAACATATTTTATAAAAACTAGTGCAGTGAAGAACCAGAGACTGCAACATCAGTAATCACAAAATCATCAAAATAGCAATTCCACAATGTATCACACTATGGTGTAGCCTATACGATGAAATATCATCAAAGTGTTTTAAGCAAAATTATTATTATTATAGAGCACACAAGGATTTGTGTACAACTCCACAGAGACCAGTTAATAGACAAAGTGGAGGGCCACATATAATCACATGGAGGGGCAGCAATTTGGACCTTCGGCCATTGGTTGGACAGCCATGTTTTAAAAGGTTACAAGTTGAAGATGTCTTCAAAGTATTCAAAAACGATAACCTCGCAACACTGTATGCCAGCTACACCTTCATACATCAAGTTTCTAATTCAGGATTCATTCGTTTAGCGACTTACCATGTTGGCGAGAATAGGCATCACCAGTGAACATGCTGCTGGGTTACTGGTCACTTCAGTTAACAATGCCGTGATAAAAGCTACTACAGTTATCATGAGCCAGTGAGGCAGTACATCAAATATGGTTAATGCCTTCCCAATCTCATTTGACAAGCCAGATGTCTGAAAAAGAATTCACAAAAGTCTTGTATTTACCTCTAACGTATATAACATGGGTAACTTAAATCCATGCATTAATGAAATAAACACCACAGGTCAAGATATTTAACACCACAACCATTTGATATTAATCTGCACCATGCCAGTAATCTTCTACAAGTTATAAATAGAAATTAAACAGCAATCTTCATTCCATTAACACTTGCCCAATTGCCACACTGCCAACTTAATCATGATGTTGGGCAATATAAGAGCTACTGTCAGTTGTCTGATGTGGCAATAAGGTTCCATGATAACAATTCAAAACAATTCGTACATTTAAAACAGTGGTCAATAAAACAGGAAATGGTTTTCTAGTCCAGTAAAATATGTAGCTAGTTGAAATGTCAGTGCAATTGGACTGAGAGGACATTCAATGATTCACAACACGCTTCCCAGAAGTCATCATATGATGGTTTATGTAAAGCTTAACTGCCCCTGTAAGTATGGCAGCTTCAGATGTATGACAACTTTTTTTTGGCAACATTATTTTTACATTACTTGTCCAACATTGCATCTTTATTTCTCATGCACACATACAACAATATTTACATAGCACTTTTAATATAATGTTAAAACAGACATGGCAAGTTAATGTTAAAACTTAGTGTCAACTTCTGGTATGTTGTCTTGAAAATATCAGTGATAACCGGTAAATAAAAACACTCACTAATGACGCTTCAGCCAATGCAAAGCCACCGCCAATAAGAAAAATCAGACTCCACGGGAATTTTTCGTGAACTGTTTGCCAGTTAAGTAAAGTCTCGACATTTCCTAAAATTGTAAAATAATAAAAGTAACAAAACATTGGGGTTTTTTAAAATTTATAAATACATTGAACTTGTTTACATAACATCTACTTTATACCTGCAATAAAGCACATATAGATACATGGGTTAAAACTAACATACCCAAGGCTGGATTATGACCTTTTGGGGACCCCAGACTAATGAGATTAAGAGGCCCCTTATCTGAAATAAATGTCTTCAAACAGGGGTACCTTATCTTAAAAGGCTTCAAACAGAGGTCATTTATCTCAAATAGGGGCCACATTTTAAAATTGGGTTTATTTTAAGTTAAATGAATTATTCAGCAGTGCAAATTATTAAAATATTATGCTAATTTTTCTAAAATATTATATGTTAAAATCTTTTAGCTGGGCCCCTAGGCTGCAGCCTATACTAGCCAATAAGGATAATCCGGCCCGGAACATACCTTTCACTAAAACCCACAATGCAACCAGTTTGTCATTTCCACAAGACTATCAATGGAAATTTCATATCACATTATCCAGTAAAATGAGACATTCAACTAAAAATTATATTACTGACTGATGATTGATATTTTACAGCCACTTTTGTGCACAAATTAGGCTAAATGGGCCATAAATTACTGACTGAACCCATATATAGGTATAAATTTAAACATATTTAAACAAATAATTAACATCGGATATTATTAATTTAAACATTGTTGAATGCATACCATGTCTCTTCTCTGATCCCCACTTTATGGGATACATTGGAATTATAAAGAGAACCACCGTACACATCATTGAAACCATGGAATCACTGATAAAGCTGTAAATAATAATAAAATAAAAAATTGAATAGCTTAAAATATCAGCTTAATAGTAATGTGTTATAATTAATTACTCAATTATATTAATGAATAGCAATTATAATAAATATATTTAAACTTTTTGTCGAAAGACAGGCTACAAATAAGAACGACAAACTTATGATGTCACTAATAATAGGTGTTTGGTGACAATCATGCCCAAACAGTATCATGTAATGTTTCTGGCTTATGAAAGTGTTCACTTTTAAATAACAAGGTATGTGTTAATAAATTTGTGCAATACTGGCATAAGGTGAATAAATCCCCGAAATTCCAATAAGCTGTCTTTTGCGTAGTAGTGTCTCCCTAATTATAAATATTTTAGCCCTAAATGTTTCACACTTTAGAAAATAAAGAAAAGATACAAAGAACTGAATTTAAATTTTCCATATGCATGTATACAATAGATATAATGCAATAACAGAATATAATATTATCAAAGAAGATTGAAGGGCCAGTATAGCCAAAGCTTCCCCACTAATCCACAACATATGATAAGTACAAGTTATTATATAAATTTGAAAAAGAACAGTGAAAGAGACTGAATGAAATAGTCTGGGGCACACCAAAGGAAAAAACGATACAGTGATGGGACACTAATGTTTTTATTGTTAGGCTAGGTCAGGTAATGCGAAGAAAAAATAATACAGTACACTGTTAAGTTTTATGTTTCATTTGATGAGGATCTTTTATATAATTTTGGAAAGTAACCTAGTTTCCAAAACAACCTCTGCAGGTCACTGAATTTAAATATGATGATAAAACCAAATGGTTCAATTGCTTCTTGAAATGTCTTCTTGATAATATTACACAACCGATATTCCATATAAGAATGAATTTATAGAGTGGCAAGAATATATATATATTATTCCATCTACTACAAGACAGTAACATAAGATTAATTCAGAATTGTACAAATGACTTACTGATTCACAGATAAAAAGCTATGAACAGTTCTGGAATTGGTAGCATTGTGCATTAAGTGTAGATCAAATATACACAAACACATTTCATTTCTAAAAGATCATAACTTTCCTAATTATATACCAACATCACTAACCGTGGTCTAAGTACATCTGCCCATCCACTGAAAAATCCAGGACTACGGAAAAACCATAATACTATCATTGTTATGAAGACAAGCAGAACTAGCCACTCAGCATATCTGTTAAACAAACAAAGACAACAAGGTTCATCAATATGTTTCAATTTATGCATAATAAAGTTAACCAAAGAACAATAGTAGAATATAAAGAACTATATCATAATGATGGCATACTTCATTTTGCCAAGTTCTCTAAGATCTCTTTTAATGTCTGTGTTCACTGTATTCTCTTCATCCATTATGTCTACATTTTTACAACATGCCTTAAATCCTCTGTAAATAAAGAAAAAACAGAACATTAGATATATTATCAAATCTTTTTCTGACACCGAGTCCTTCTTTACTGGGTTATTTTATCCACACCATTGCCTTTCTGTAATCATAACTCTATCAATTCCAAGTACAATTTACAATTATTTTGCATTCCAAATTTCAATTACAACAAATTATCTCTTCTGTTAGAGGACATTTACTGAAAATCAGAAGATGAGACTTCTTTGTTAGAAGTAAGCATTTACAACATACTACTCTATATAGCCACAACACATATTAATAAATTATGGACACACACAAACACACACTCAAGCATAAACACACACACTCTTTCTCTCTCTCTCTCACACACACACAGACACACAAGTATATGCAAATGAATTGAACATGCAATGTCACATTCACACCATAACCAGCCATTTGTACCTAAAACAATGGTTAATTAATATAAATATTGAACTAAGTGATCAAACATTATAATTTTCTAGTAATAAGACTCATTTTTAAAGTAACATTGATAGAACCATTCCATTTTATAATAGCCTTAAGTCTTTCTGTACCATGACACTTGTGGACAAACCTTTACTGACATTAATTTTTTTTAAACAAACAAGCATGGTAAACTAGACATGGGATCAATTCAATTATGGAATTGGAATTGACGGGCAATTTCAAAATTGGAGTTGCTAATTAAAAAAAATAGAATTGGAATTAATAAAGTTGGAATCGGAATTGAAGTTTGCTACAAAAACATTAAATCCACAAATTAATTTACCATTTAATTTTTTAATTCAGAAATATTTCTTCCATGACAATCCTACTTGGAATATAAACTATTCGTGGTAGGTATTCCAATTAGTTACTCAGAGCAGGTATTTGAAGTACCTACTCACAGTAAATGCTGATGAATTAGTTAGAGCACAGTCATTTACCATAATATCATGATATGGTCATTTCCATATAAATAGTCAAGCGAATGGTGGGCCCCCTAAATATAGTTCAATGATCATGAAAATTTACCAGAAACAATGTTTTGATGATTGGAACAAAACATATTTAGGGACAGAACAAGATATGTATATGAGGCACTGTGTGCACCCTGATGTGGAGTGTATCCTTAAGACGACTGTGATAGGAAAACATATATTACCTGGGTCTAACGTAGAGAATAGTCAGCCATAACCAGATGATGACAACTGTCATCAGAGCAGTAGGAGTACCAATCAACATCCATGAAGCAAAGTTTACTGGTGAAGCTCTACATAAATGATTCATCCACAACCTGTATAAGTATAAACAAGCTGAATCTGTAGTGACTATCAAAGATACAATATATACAGGTAGTCTTTGACTTACGACCTTGATTGGTTAAGTTGATCTGGTCATAAGTCGGCCTATATTATAATTACTGTACATATATTATACTGTGTAATGATATTATAATCATCTTTAAGTCATACCATCAGTCATAAAGTCAAACAGTCATAAGTCGCATAGGTCGACGACTACCTGTATATATATATATTATTGATATAGACATAGAGAATCATTAGTACTGTATATACTCATCTATAAAATGACTTTGTATATTAGCATAATGGTATTTATGGTCATTTCAAAGGAAATAGTATCACTATTTTTTATTGAATCATCGTTTGCCATGAAAAAATTTCAATCCGCATAAAACACTCATTTTCCCTCCATTTGAGATAAATGGTATCCCCATTCATATAAAACATGAAGAAAGAAACAACCTGCTACTAAATAGAAACATTCTTTACTGCTTCTCTTACTCCAAAATAGAATGATTAACAAAGTTATGCCCATATGTGACGTATTTAGCTGTGATAATAATAGCACATCAATTGAGGGCCATCACAATTTGCTGATAATAATGCCATTTCAATTAAAGTCATCACACTTTGTTTTGGGAGTTGCCTTTTGATCATGTCATTGGTTTATGTCACATCTTGCCTCATGATTGCTTTTTGCCACCTAAAGTTGGCCATGCCTAAATATATCATCGTGTGATGCACCATTTTTTTAAGCAATGGGCTTGTGATAAGGTTTTAGAGGAATTGTTCACCTGCACTTTTATACAAACTATGATACAATTATGCTAGTAGAAATGTTCTGTGAAATAAGATACATTACGGTGCAGATAAAATTCTTTTGTTATCACCTATGACAATTTGATTTGCTTACCGATAAATCCCATCAACATTCTTGGATTTTATGATAGGATGAAATCAAAGAGTAAATTAAATAATTCAAAACAATCTTGTAAAAGATGATCTTTTGTGCTGTTAATACATCTCATCTCACAGCAACTTACCATGTTTTTGAATAAGAAAATAGACCACTGTGTGGTTATAGACACAAAAGGTGATATTGTACTGAAATCAAATGACTCAATAAAACACCAAATTGATGTCTGCATGTATGTGTATGCACATGTGCATATGAAATAATTTGCATATGCAGATTAGTTTGCTTCTTAATTTTAATTTATTATTGTGGTATGTATGTATACATTAAATCTGTGGTAAATAGGTTTCATACGCAATCAGCACTGACTTCTCATTAAGCATGTGATCTGCTTAATATAAACTTAAAGAAGCACTTGATCACGAACAGGCTTATAGATATCTATCAGTGGCTTCCCTGAATGGCCCCAATAAGCTAATCCAGACTACATATGTGGATGCAGTTATGATGCAACACAAACTGACAAATCTATGAGTATGACCAGCTTATCAACGTAGTTCAAATTTGAAGCAATTGGCCATAACTATTACACAATATTCAAATTTAAACTAACTGCCCACTGGTATGATGCAATATGTGGTCAGGCACTAAGGAGCCAGTATAATAAATTCTGTCATCCATAGAAGGTACTTTAATAATTAGTTTTGAAAAAACAGGCCATGAATGAAAATAAAGAAGGTATGATTATACATAGGAAATACAGTTGGTGTTTCTTGATTATAGGACAAACTGCCTTGAGTTTAACAGAACTCAAAACTATTTCATCAGCTATATATAAGCATAGACAGGCCTGTGGAAATCCATGTTCTATATTAACTACATTACTAAAATAGAGAACCCTATTGAAAGGCATTCACAACTTCATCGAGTTGCTTTCGTTTCTTCAGTGTGTGCCAGTGAATGATAACATATCATAGTGCAATAAGATAATTACTTAAAAAGATAAACTGATGATTCAGGTGAATCTAGTAAATGATTTCACTTAATATACTCACTGATCAGCAAAGTTCTTCATCACTACATTTGGTGCAGAACCTGTTAGCGTAGCAGAACCACCAATGTTAGCAGCATACACTATGGCTAGGGTCATTCCCTTGCTTAATCGTATAAAATCTGGGTCATCTATACAGACCTAATTAATCAAGCAAAAAATATGTATATTCTTTAATTTACATGTAAAACAAACACACACACACACACACACACACTATATATATATATATATATATATATATATATATACTACCAGAAACAATAGTTCAAGATCACCAAACTGTTACTCAACATATACATTTCTATATTCAAAGTTATTTGATGGTTGTATTCATACTTTCAACATATTGTTATGAAATGTAAAATAGGTTTGGGAGAGAACAGAATACTCTTGTTTTAATGATTGTAGAAAATTAATTTATGGCTTGAGTGATTCTGAGTGAGTGGCATATAGCAATGGCCATCCCATAATGAACTAAATTATTATACATTTAAATGTTATTTAGAAATAATGGCTAATCACAGATAAATCTCCAGAAATAGTTCTAGATTAACTACTGAAGAAATTATCTGGTATTATAAATTAATCAGTTTTAGTGAGTGAATTATACCTATAAATTAAGTTATTAATATTACTGCATGAGATATTACTGCACCAGCAAAGAGTCAGAAATTTAAAGTCTGGAATAAATACACGAGTGCCTTATTTTTCATATAACAGACATTGGTTACACACAAAATGGATTATCAGGACTGGCAATTAAGGGAATCATACACTTCTCAAATCTCCCAAAATTCAGAATGACCATGTATTGTAAATGAGTGTTGAATTATTAAAGCAACTGAGGATTACGTAAGCCTGTTTTACTTCAGACTGACTACCTTTGGACTAAATGACCAGCGAAGAGTCAGAAATTCAAAGTCTGGAATAAATATAAGAGTGCCTTATTTTTCATATAACAAACATTGGTTAAACACAAAATGAGGCATAGATAAGGTCCAATACTACAGCTATGTATGTTACAGTGCACATGGTTGGATTATCAGGACTGGCAATTAAGGGAATCATAAACTTGTCAAATCTCCCAAAATTCAGAATAACCATGTATTGTAAATGAGTGTTGAATTATTAAAGCAACTGAGGATTATGTGAGCCTGTGTTACTTCAGACTGACTACCTTTGTACAAAAAAAGGTGACACTGCTGTGTAGTTTTCTAGTTGGACTAATTGATATAGATTTATACAGACTCAATCTAAGTTGTCAGCAATATTTACATCCACGGTGACCAACTCAGCTTCAGTTAGTGTTTCTACCTCCCCTTTATCACTAGCTATGATCAGTCACACACCATAGTCTCCTGCAAACAACGTACCAACCCATCACACATTGGGGTATATGTAATTGATTATAACTAGCTTGGTAACATTCTTCCCAGATGTGTTCATAATATATTCAAGACTGAGTCAACAGTAGGTATAAATTCGCATTAGCTGTCTGACTGTAATGTGTTTATTCTTGCTATAAATTATTTTAGGAATGCCACACTTTATGAATAAGTTCATGATATAAAATTATAATTATATTATGCTATAAATGTGCAGTGTTATGGTCAGTTTGTACTGGATCAGATAGAACAGATTCATTTATAATCATGTAAACCTTGTACTGAGGTTTCTCTGAGAGTCAACATTAATAACTCAATCAGTTGTGAGCTGACAACAATATTATCCACATGCATATAAACAAGTGCAATAGCTTTATATTAAATGAGCTATGTTATCTAACTTAGTGCAACAAAAGGGTAAACAAGCCATTTCTAAATATCAGTAATATATTAAACCTTACTACGCATTAAATATTTTTCAAACCATCTCCCAGCTGATAATTTGTTTAGTTACTGCGGGTAGTTTTGTTCCAATTCCAACAGTGCAACAGCGAAGTGTAATGTATATATACGTATATTTTTACAGTTGTAACCTGTCTTAGGGAGGCAGAATCTTATTAGCATAACACATTGGCATGAGTAACAAAACAGCTAATCAGTTGCTTTACGTGTTCAATTTGCTAATTTTAATTTGTCTGGTAAATCTCATCCAGTAATAATCTCTATCATCACAGCTTCAATCAACAATCGAATTATTTCCTCACAAAAAAAGCTTTCAGATCACTTTCTTGCTCTTCCCAGGTAAAACATATCATATGTGATTTGACAAGTATGATCTAATAAATATGAACTAGTAAAGGAATCAACACATATACTGCAGTAAATACACCGGCCAAGAATATACTCTTTGTCTAAAATATCTAAAAATCAGATAAAATACCTCCTCTCCGTAGTCGTCACTACTGCTCTCATCCAGAACATCATGATCATTATTTCCTCTAAGTCTATCTGTTTCTTTAACATCTATTAAACTAAAACACAAGAAAAAACACATCATATAAAACAAAATTTTACTTTGTTACTGATCATCTTATTTTGTTGAAAACAATTTGCTGTTTTGGGTGTCTGAAATACAGTTGGGTTAAATTAAGGGATCATGGGGAGAAACCTCTAATTTGCTGGTTTTAGAGTAGAAATTATGCCTTTATGAGCATAAGGAAGAGAAAAATTATTTACTGTCATTAGCCACTAATAAAGTAAGGCATTAATTAAATATTAAAAGCATTTAAGACAAACAGTAAATACTAAAGATTAATAACTTTATAGAATAATTAATTGGCACAAAACATAGGATGATGTTTAGCACCAGTAAGAAAACATATTTCCATCACAAAAATATCAAATAGCACAATACCGTATGATAATATTCATAACAATCATTTTATTCTAATCTGAGTGAATAAAGCTATGTAACAATTTGCCAGAACAAAGTCTATGTGATGACTATAACCACTCACCATGTCTCTTTTTCTAAATGACCATTGCTAACACAATTAACCATCAGATCTTTCATATTAACATTACACACAGGAGCTGAAGTTTGCACATCATCCGTTATGATGTTCTTGTAACCATTGTCTTGCACACGCCTACTTTGTTGATCTGAAAATTATGGCAATGAGCGATTATTGATTAAAATGCAGTTACAAAGTTACAAAACTTTATTCCTGTCAAAGCAAACCTATTGTAGACAATCATAAAAGCTATGACGAGAACCGATTTCCGGTAAAGCAATACCATTAATAGTTTGAACCCAGCTATTCAAAGTTCAAAACATGAAAAATCCCATATAGAAAGTTGCCATTGCCTTTATCATCAGGAAAAGAAATGGGAACTGCACTACTACCCATGAAATAAATATTGTGTTATTGTGAGTTTATGTGTAGGCAAGTTTTGCTGGAAATTCAAGGTAGGGATTGCATTTTTGGTTTGCTGTACAAAGCAAGAACATAAAGTATTTTGGGGGGGGAGGAATATCACACCTGTGACTGATCGCCATTTAGGTGGCCTCTGGTGGTATTTTTAATGACTTGAGTATAATGTTTAGTAATTGATGAAAACTATTCGACTGCAGATTGAAATCACTTTCATCCATTCAGCCATCCACACTAGTCATGGCTGAAAACAGGTTCTTAAACAATGCTGTTAGGATAATCTAACTGCCTACATAGTCTCAGGGATAGAGCACACTACTGTTTACCCATGTTTATGATCATTCTGTCATCCATACAAAATAACTTCCAAATCAGCCATTATTGTTATTAATATTTGCTAGTCTATGACAAAGTTAACTTACATTTCTTTATCTTCATAGCATCACCAAGTTTAACCAGCACAGCTTCTAATATGGTAAGCATCATTAGTGTAGTAGCGGCATTACATATCCACATAGACAAGAACCAGGTTGCTGACATAAATCCAAACATCAACCTGTTCAGAAAAGATAGAACCAAGTTACTAAAACACATAGCAAACCAATGGTAAATACAAACTTATATTAAAATATTTAGAAATGATTTCTTATCAATCAATAAAAAAAATTATTTTATTGATTATATAAGTGTGTGATGGGTGAGTTTATCAAACTAACAAGTTAAAATGTTTGGCTTCATATAATTGATTCTATATCATGGATTAAATCAATATCATAACTGTACTTTTCCTAAATAGTTGTGAAATAAAACAAAAGCCTCATTAAGAGGCTTTACATAAACAATTTATTCACACATATATTTAAAAAATATCCTATAATAAACAATCTTTGGATACAGACAATAACAGCTTTATTCTTAAGTTCAGTTTTTTAGCTGCTGAACAGAATGGGAGTAAAATTAAATACCCAAAAGAGTAAACAACCTACGCAGTTATTATTCAAATTATAATGTAATTAGTTCAGCGAAATCAATGGTTTTGTACCATGTTAGAAACGTAGTAATTCACACCAAACTATCATCTTAATATCATAACATTACAGATTAACTCAGAATTCCCTAAATTTACCAATCAAATGAGAAAAATCTAATGCCTTCGAGATCAAACAGAAATTATCTGATTATGACTTCGGAGATCAACTGGAAAACGTACAACAGACTTGTGTAATTTCTGTGTGTAGTTACCAATAGATTACCTTTATACTGACAAGAACATACATACCAAATAGGCTTTACACCCACCACAGACAGAATAGATAATGCAACTCGTCTGTGCAGGCCACATCTCTGGAATGCTAGAGCCACCATCAATCCACCAATAAACATCATAGTGGATTCCTGAAAGAAACAATTCAATTTTCAGTTATCCAAATACCAAAGGATCAATTTAATCATGAAGCAGCTACACTAGTGTCATAACCAAATAAAAAAGAGTTTTCATTAAAACTGTGGGCCTAAATCAGGATATTACTCACTAATTGGACTGCATATATTAGAAGAGGAAATAATTCATTTTTAGCTTCCAAACACTAACTTATTCATTTATTGTCATTCAGTGGGAAATTCACTGATAAATCCCGATTCAAGAAAACGTCAACCGCAGTCAAGCGAAGCCACTATTATTTTAATACCTTCAGCTACACAAACATTTTCAAGGATATAAGCCAAACAAATGATAACATCATGCCTAATTCATTCAAATTGTATTATCACTATTAATGTAGATTTTAAAAGGTTCCCTTAAACAGGAGCCATACAAAGTTACCAATATCAAGTTGGTAGATTACTGCATCAGAAAATAAAAGATTCACAGATATTTAAATGATTTTTAAGGATTTCTCTTTGTCTTCTGAAACAAGGTTTTCTACAAAATGCCACATAGTAACTTAATGCTAGTCTAGGTTTTAATACTAGTATTTACTCACTTTAAGCAAAACTGTATTACCTTCAAATAAAGCATAACCAAATCTTGACTTTTAATTAGTCCAAGCAATGGCATCAAAAATATAGGAATCATTCCAGTAACTGGGAGTGGCAGAGCTTCAGTACACCAGTAGACGGCCATAAGTATCATAACAAAGCCACAATGTGATGCCTGAAATGATAGAATGATCAACTTTATATACATAATAAGAAGTGATCACGTGAGCTCATCACACCTGGCACACAAACTGGTAAGGAGCAATTCCCAAAAGCACGGGTAATATCCATGAAGCCTGTTGTTGGAGCATTAATACAATTACTATTAGTAGCTTGCGCTGGTCTGTGCATTCTGCAGTACTAAAACACAGATCAAACTGGATCATTTGGTTTTTATTTTTCCAACAATTCAATCTTTTGTGGCACAGATAATAATTTCTGTTTAAACATTCTCTTAAGTTGGTCTCCTCATCCATCCTGATATCTGTTTATAAGCATATTATCACTCACAAGATGGAAATTAAGACCCAATTCTGTTTATGCAAATACCCATACATCATCAGCCTTGTTCAAAATCGGCACCAAATCAGTCAAAAAGGCAACAAATTTGGAAAGAGCTAAAATAATGTATATAAACTTTGCTGAAGTACTCTCGAGATAACCTAAAATAAGTGAGTGAGCAAAGCTAAATGATACATCTGTGAAAAAGGGGGGAGGGTAAGTACTACTACTGAGTGTCATCTCTTTTTAGTCACCTTGCAAAACATGCAAGATGACAAACTAGGCCAATTCTAAACTAAATACTTGCAGGGCTACATAAAATAAGTACATCAGTCAATAGGCATGTGTTTAAACATACGAGTAATATATAGTTGCATGGTGTTTATGAATGATGGGGGGGGGGTAGATTTAACTAATCATAATGTAAACATGTAGAATATTAAATATCTCACACACACACATACACACATATATATATATATATATATATGTGTGTGTGTGTGTAAACATACACACACATATAAATAAGACTATAAATAAATATATACCTGTCCTTGTATTAGCAGAGGAAGTGGTAGTAAGACTAATGGTGTTACAACTGCTACCAGTAGTTTTCTGTAACGCCACAAAGTGGCAATAAATATCTTAAGTTCCACCATTATACAAAAAATGGTATTGCAGATTGTCACTTAAAGTTTTATTCTTTACCCACTGTGAAGTAATGCCAAACAACTTGGATTATTACTGAAAATATAAATAAAAGAATTATAAGTACATTACAACTCAATGGCATAATTTAATACTTATTCCTAGCAAACACAAAACATTTAGATAGTTCCATCAATATTATCTGGAAATGTCCAAATAATTAAAATAAAATAAATACTGAGTAAAAATATATTGTTTTTATAAATGTGTATTTGTTATAATTAAGCTTCAATTATAAAAGGTAAGGCAGAGAATACTTTTTTGTTTAATTATCACAAATTGAAATATTTTAATATCAGCAATCAAATTCTGTCCTTTAAATAGGAACTTCACAACCAGTCATCTCTTCACTTATACTTCACAAAAACAGTCTGTAAAAGTCCATCAGTCCAAATATGTATGTGCATTAGATTTCTATCACATTCCACCACAACAGGAAACCTGATTGATTTTAAATCTAAACAAAATGTCTTTCAAACTCTGGTAGAAGTCAAAACATCTAATTATACATCAAGTGCTTCTTGTATGCCAGTAAGTAATACTATAATTTTATAATGAGACTTAACGATAATATATATATATCAGATTTACATGCAAATGTGTATAAAGTATGTGTATGCATGAATAAAAATAAATAGCATCTACTCTATGTTGTTCAGTCACTGGAAATTCCACTTTTAATTAAGTGCCTGGGATTCAACCTGTCTGGAAGCTTTAAGAGCAGGTTTGACTATATATATATATATATATATATATATATATATAAAATTCAAGCCATCTTGAGTGAGCAATGAATAATTTTTTGACTATAATTTTCCTATGAAACATATGGATTATATATATATATATATATATATATATATATATATATATATATATATATTAGTGAGTCAAGTCATCTTGAGTGAGCAATGACCAAAAAATTCAAAATCATATTAGACTATTTAAATATATTAGATTATTTTAGAATTTTTTTGTTTAAAATTGTTGTGTTTTAAAAGCTTTTAACAAATCCGTCAAGAGATATTTAAAGAGGAATTTTTTCCCCATTTATATGATATTTTAAACACCACAAAATTAAATGTTTTAATACAGTTTACAAACTGTTTAAAAAACATGAATATGTTTGTTAAGTTGGCATACAATATGTATCATTGTATGCCTAACATAATAGTATAAATAATGTTTCTGAAAACTTAATGTCATAACAGCAAAATAAACAGCTTTGGTGATTCATCTGTAGGCTGTGTAACAATGCATAAATAACCAGATAACATGGGCCAATTTAAATCCAATTAAAATAACCACTATATAATATATTACTTATTAGATCTAACTCAGTAACTGTAACATATTATTGATCTGAAAATTAACACAGAAAAATTGAATGTAAAATAATCATTGGTTTATTCATGAACTAGACTCTATGATCATGTAAAAATAATTATTTATTCAAAATGCATACAAAGAAATACATACTATACTGCTCTATGATTCCTCTACGACTTGTGAGACGTAAATTCTTAATTATTATCACAACAAAAGCAATGTCAGTTGTGAGTATTTAGCTTTTAATTCACGTCATTTTCAACACATTATGAGATCCTGTTATTCTAAGCAGATCCCGATCCGAACTGCGTTACGTCAATGTGACATATGGTACTGTATGGTAGCGTGCGGGATGAAGGACCCGAGCCTTAACTGGGGCATGATGCAATAGTGATTACCAAAACAACTGCACGTACACACTATTCGCACTCTTGTTCATACGTCGCACGTCCGAATACAGTCGACAAACACTTTATTACACATTTTTCTTGCTTTATTGTGCTCGTCGCAATAATTCTGACACAAATAAATATAAATATAATAAGTTCCATATTAAGGTAAACAAATCCACGTTTTGTAACATTTACAACTGGTTGATTTAGGTATTCACCAGATGGCGCTGGGCGGTTGACGTAAAGACCGCCCAGAGCCATACGGACATCATTTACTATTAAAAATATGGTTCTTAGAGTGGATTTCCTTTCTCAAGTTTTTTTTTGAATTTGGTATGATAGAATGTATTAACAAACTCACAGATTGTTATCAACTAATGTGGTTTTTCTATAAGATTATGATGCCGCTCAGACAACAACAAAACAGTCGTTAATGTGTCATTTTCCATTCAATAGATGGCACCACTAGTATGCGCGCGTCCATGTGGGGTTCATTCAGTACATCTGTGGCGCGCCAAGTCATCTATACCAACTATAATCAATTAACAAGCAGAATCTTACGAATCCTTTCCCGTAATATAAACTAGAAATTTAATTAGAAAATTAATTGGAATCATAAGACGAGATTTCTTTCTTGTTAATATTAAATGTTTCATTTATTTAGCTACACTGATTAATCTGCTTCACTTATAAATATTATCATTAAAATAAAGCAGTGTAAGTGATAATGATTGATAGACATCAGTGTACTCCCAATTACCCACTTACAAAACAAACTTTAACACCCTACATTCATGCGTCCACATGGTACTGCATATGGTGCATTTCACAGCCAGACCACACCGTATTCAAATTTGCACGATTCGAGATTGATTTGAAATCTTTAGTAAATAAACCAGAGAGCAGCCAGACCGAACTATAATTTTTTTATCATTATTATTTTTCATTACTTTAACTGGCAAACAACACTCGATGGTAGAAGAAAACAGAATTATCTTCATCCACAAATCTCATGTAAATATTGTCATTACTTAGGTTTACACTGGACGTAGGTTGTTAGTCCTGTGTGTCCAGATCCTCATCTGATTTTGAGCAGAAATGTGGGGCTATTAGTTCATAATTAGCTTTGTGACCCAAGCTCAGAGCTGCCTCATAATTAAAAATCAGACCCTGATCAATCCAGTGTTTATCTAGTCTCCTCTCAAAAGATTTTATATTAGGAGACTCCACTACTTTATCAGGCAAGCTGTTCCAGGAATCATAAGGGATTAGGCGCAAAATCTATTCTATTCATAATTACTGTGATGGGAGAAAATTGAATAAAATATATTTAGTTTTTATTCTATCATACACTTGTTCTCTATAATAATGTTTATCTACATAATATGTTGTATTAAATTGCTAATAATATTTAAATTTATAGTCATTTACCTAGCTGTTTATAATAGCACTGAATAAACACATCCCTTTTAATTGTATAACAGGAAAAGTCCTTAGTGTTTTGTCACAGTAACTGACTTGTGTCCGTCTCTGATCAAACTTCTATGTTCTCTCTCTCTCTTTCTCTCTGTGCGTGCATGCGTGCGTGTGCGCGTGCACGTGTGTGTGCGTGCGTTCATTACATAGCGATATAGGTGCTTCTTCATTTCACTCTATTCAGTTAATGATCACGCGTAGTAAAAACTTGAATTATATAAATGAGAATATTCGAACTTTTCCCCTAATGTAATGTCAACACACTTGCTCTACGATATCGAAGACCAAAAACAAATCTGTGTGACTAGACTTTATTAGCTTTCCTCGGATGTCTGTTATGTTATCAATACCTTCGAAGTCACTTCTAGAAGTTGTAAAACAAACTATAGTTATTTGTGGATCAGGGTTCCCCATCACTGAATTGTAATATAAATATATATATATATATATATATATATATATATATATATATATATATATATATATATCATAATCCCTATTAATACTCCCCCCCCACCTTCTATTGTACAGCTGCTTCAACTACCTCAGATGATCGAATACATTCCTGAACAGATACGAGGTCATCTCTGACTAGCTTTATTCTCTACTAGTCAATTAATGTAACAACGTCATCCTTAGTCATCACACATCTAGCTAACACTAGAAACATTTTCCGTAACTTGGATGGCGATGTTAGACGGGTACAGCTTGTCTTCCAACGTCTCCATTCCACATATATCACATACCACACTCGACTTATTATAGATAACGAACAATAGTATTGTACCCTTGATGACAAAGAGGATTTGTCCTTATCAGGTAATAATTATCTCATGACTTGACGAGTGTTCTACTATGAGACTTTCTAGAGATAGGCAAAAATACCCGTTTGAACTTGTAAATGTAGGCAATCAATTTTGACGTTCGTCCAACCTTAATATTACAGCATAGTGTTTGTTTATGTGTGATATGGTGATAAAAACAGGAATTACGTTAGTAGTATTTGCAAGTTAATTTGTTGGTTAGTTCTCTCTCTCTCTCTCTCTCTCTCTCTCTCTATATATATATATATATATATATATCATATATATATATATATATATATATATATATATTATATGTTAATACAGTTAAGTAGCTTGATATTTCACTTGATTGATGTTGATACACCAGATGCCGTCATTGATGTTGTTATAATCGTCATCTTCATCACAAACACTACTAGTAAATCGGTTTTTAGATGATGATGATTGATGTTTTACGACCACTTTTGTGCACAAGGTAGGTTAAATGGACCGAGCGACCTCCAAAGTTAATGGAGCAAAGTCAAAGATGAAACATCCTTCAGATATGCCCACGCCGATATTCGAACTCAGAGACCAAACAGGCGCCCGAATCAGTTTTTAGGAAAAAAACTACACCTTACTTCATTGAAGATGGTACAATGCCCCTTCTCTAACACAACACTGTTAACACATTATTGTATATACCTCTAATACACAAATGCCGAAATGTACGTCTTGGTTAAAATCGTATGTTAAATTATCGAAAAATGAGGTATAATAGTATACCAACATCTATGACTGACATATACTGGAAAACATTGTTTGGTGTAAAGTTTCTGTAATCAGTTCACAGTACCTTGATTTGCAGCGGTTTCTTTTCTTCATATTGAAGAGTAAAACCACTAATAATTTGTGTTAATATAAATATTAATTTCCACTATTAGAATCACATGTCTAATGTTTGACCAAGAGTCACAAGATATTTACACAAGACTTTTTTTGTATACGGCTATTATCGTCCTTTTCAATGTCCTTAGTTAAGTGGTAATTAAATAATTAAGCATTAATTGTGTGTGTGTGTGTGTGTGCGTGTACTTTGAAGCCAGATATTTTTATACACATACCAACTTTCATTTATTATCGTGTGTGTCTGTGTGTGCGCCATACGTTTAATAATGACTTAATAAATAAAATTAAGGAATATAACTCATTATGTAACTTTATCTAGTGTAATTTAAGACATTGAACGAGATGATGGCTTATCGAAACATTGGGTTGTCGAAACGATGGGCTGTCTGAAGAGTGATAACATCCTCTTTTACGGAACATCAAATATGTAGTTAATGCAGATATATTTATGGATCTGTTTATGCACGTAGCTCTATGTGAGTATAACCTAGCACATTCCGAAATTGAATGATATGTTGTGATATTAAACGACAAAAATTATAATTACACATACTCGACCTCTTTCAAAAACTCATCAAAGCATATTAGCAACAAGTACCGTTGGAAATAAAGCAGTACTATGATTGACTGTGTCTTGCCATAATGTAGACAGGTTATTCAGATATATTTTTAAATCAAATAATTCGAACTTTGCGTTCATACACTCCATAGAGGAAGTACTTAAAATGGTACAATACTGCTATCAGGTTTCAAGTAGCACTGAAGCAGTGATCGTCACAGTGTGGGTGAGTCCTCTTAGTATGAGTGTTTACTTAAATATGGTTCACCTGTTCCTGCATGATATCTCATCCGGGTGTGTTTTTATTTTGTGTTGATGTTTCTTCCTTGTATTATTCACACAATGGCTACCTTCATGACCAAAAATATTTTTTTATATGGCTATTAAGTTATAAAAATGCACCATTGGTTATTTTAAACATATGTCGTCCGATGTCATCGATAGGAGCTATACATTATGTATAGAATCGGATCACAGGAAAATTATGAGGCTAAGTTTTGCAGCCTTTTCAGTAGGAAGTAGAGTAGACGACCCCTTACGAAAAGTAAGGCAGCAGCTCACCTTTTAAAGTATACAGACATCATTTGGAGTATTATATTATATATTATTTGTACAGCGTCTTTGGATGGATGAATGTTGTTTAACGACAATTTAGGCCATTCAGTCTCCATACAGCACCTTTGAATGGCTCCTGCTAACAAGGGCGCTTTATTAAATATACATTTGTGTTTATTATTATCACCGATTTGTTCGATTCACTGTAAACCTCGGCTATTACCGGCAGGTATCATATTATTTAGAATTAACTAATAAATATTGACATTGATTGAAAAACAACGACTTGAAAAGACAGTGTCAGATTGCTAGGAATAATTAATAAACGATAAAACGGTGACATGAAATCCAGAAGAGATAGGGTTATATTTATATAAGTGTGCATGCACTGATACGAAAAGAGATAATAATAAGTTAATTAGAAACAAATAATCTTTAGAGTTATCAATTAAGTACTGATGCGATCAGATAACTGATACCTGGGCGCAAGTATCACGCTGGGTCTCTGGTACGGGAATTGCTATATAAGCCAGTAGCGATGGACTAATGCAGACTGAGAAGTGAGCTCCGGTGGCCTAGTGGTTAAGCACCCGGCACTCGGTGCCAACGGTCGCGGTTCGAACCCCGTAAGAGGTCGAAACTTTTCCAGGGATTAATTTCTCGGCTCACTACATCGTGGGTGGCTGACCACGTTAAATGGCGCTGCCGTCTCCACTGAATTATTTAAAATAAAGGGGGACGTTAAAAACCCCATGAGGACGTAAAACACTCTGGCAGTGACCACCCTCATGGTATTTCGGCTACATCTTTCCGTACTGCTCCCCTGTGAGTGGTGGGGGAGGAGGTTTCTCAACCACTCCAACATAGAGGCTGTGCTGATTAAGCGACAACCTGGGATAAATCCCCAAACTACACAAACAAACTAATGCAGGCTGTGCCAAACAAGCGACAGCCTGGGAATACTCCCCGTACTACAAGCAAGCAATTAGTGGAACCGTTTGAGTAAATCAGTGAATGAACCAGTGACTCAACGAAGCTGTTACCCAATGAAGCATTGTCTTTCTTAGCTCGATACTCACGCGTGTTACTTGATAGACATATCGTATAGTTGAAATAAACTCCGCCAGACGTAGCAGCAAAACAGGTCGAGTCTTCCGTCTTCTCTGTGTGAAAGAACGCGCGAATGAGATCGTCGAATTGCTGCGGTCCGAAATGTGCCTCTTTTACGTACGGGCGATCAGAGGAGGGGGTGGAGCGTTGTAAAGGGCTGGCCATGGAGTAGTGCTAGTCACACTAACACAGTAGTGGCCTTTGGATTGCGGGTTAGAGACTCTCCCCTAAAAAAGTTGGGGAAATGGAGTATTTTGTGCCAAAGTAGCCGACCGATTTTCTACCGATAAAATAGGCGACCAGTGACTGTAAAATAGACGACGTATAGCGTCGGACATCAGCTGCTGTTGAAAAGGATAGTTTTGTACATACTGCTGACTCCCGAGCATTTACCTAAATATAAAACTAGACCGAGCAGTCAGTAGCGTTTGAATTGGCCGCCATGACCAAACAACTCTGACTTCCGGCAAGGGAAAAAACATTATAATTTTGTGTGCAGACAATCTGTATTATTCCTCTCCTATTATATGCCATGGAATATGTAAAAGTCTGCTGTAATATCCACTAGTTTTAATTATATCAGTATAGTCTTATATTGTGGCGCAGCTACTACTACTCCTTTGTATACAATGATATCACCCTATTGTGTTGCCACCTACCGATTTGTTGTCTATTGTTAGCCTAAAAAGCCATGCATTCTCAACTGGCGTTATCACATTTATAATTGTTCTACTGAATATAACATATTGAAATATGGTGACAGCGATTTGAAAAAGAAGCTAAATCCACGAACTATAAAGGGAACTAATCGTCAATGACCGCTCAAGCACATAAACATACAAATTTGATGTTGGAACTAGGTACTATTGAGCGCTAATAAGTGAATTGAAGAAAATGGCTGATGACGGCGACCACGTTGCTGCTAGCGCTAACAACCAAGCTAGTCCACGACGTTTGTCTCACCTGAGAGTGAACCCTCCACAAACACTAACTATGATGTATTTGAAAGAAGAGGACTGGAAGTTGTGGAAGCAGGAATGGAAGAATTATGCTAAAATTACCCACTGTAACCCAGCTTGATAAACATCTCGAAGATGTACAGACCTCTTTACTATTACATTGTGCCGGGGGGAACATTCTTAGAATATACAGGGGGCGCCTCCGTGGTCTAGCGGTAGCGTATTGGACCACAGATCACTACCACCCGTGTTCGAATCCCGGCGTGGGCATATCTGAAGGTTGTTTCGTCTTTCACTTCGTCTCAATACACTGCAAACTAGATGGAGTTGAGTAAACTCACTACATTTGCAACTCATAAAGGCAGATTTAAATGGCTAAGATTACCATTTGGAACCAGTGTGAGCAGTGAGGAGTTCCAGAAAAGGCTAAACCAAGCTTTGGATGACATTGATGGAATAGTTTGTATAGCAGATGATATCCTTGTCTATGGTGTAGATGATACAACAAAAGATGCTATGGAAGATCACCAGAAGAAGTTAACACTATTGTTAAAGAGATGCACCAAACTAGGAATTAAACTCAACAAGGCTAAATCAATATTCTGTTGTACAGAAGTACTGTTCCTCAGGCATCTGATAACCAGTGAAGGTCTAAAACCGGATCCAGGAAAGATTGATGCCATCCTGAAGATGCAACAACCTACCATAGTCCAGGAAGTACAAAGGCTCAATGGAACTGTGAATTATCTGGCACATTTCTTACCACAGTTATCATCAATTATGCAACCTCTGATGAAACTAACCAGGAAGGAGCAACCATGGATTTGGTGGCAAGAACAAGCTAAGGCATTCTCTGATGTGCAGAAGCTGGTAACCCAAGCACCAGTTCTAACATACTTTGATGTCAACAAACCTATCACTGTTCAGTGCGATTCAAGTGAAAAAGGAATGGGGGCAGTACTACTCCAAGATGGTTGACCTGTTGTGTATGCCAGCCGAGCACTACAAGATACTGAAACAAAGTATGCTCAGATAGAAAACAAATGCTCGCTATTGTCTAGAATCTGGAGGGTTTTCACCAGTACACATTTGGAAAGCACATAGTAGTACAGATTGACCATAAACCACTAGAATCATTGATGTGTAAGCCACTCTCCAAAGCCCCGCGCAGACTACAAGGCATGATGATGCGTCTTATGAAATATGACACCGAAATCATATATACCAAGGGAACCAACATATTCATTGCTGACATGCTATCACGTGCATATGTGAGTTACCCTAGTACTGAACAATCTGAGTTAGAACATATAAATGCTGTTCAACATCTTCCAATCCATCAGAGCTTGAGACTGAGAGATGATAACCTTCAAGCTCTAAAACAAATCATCATGCATGGATGGCCAGACCAGAAATCGGATGTACCACCTAATTTGATACCATGCTATGGTATGCGTGATGAATTAACCACACAGAATGGTCTTGTTTTCAAAGGTGAACAGATCGTCATACCCATTGGTCTTCGAGCTGACATGAAGAAAGCAGTTCATTCATTGCATATCGGGATTGAAGGTTGTTTAAGAAGAGCCAGAGAATGTCTGTTCTGGCCAGGTATGTCATCAGAACTGAAACAATACATCAGTACATGTGAAACATGCCGAATGTTCGAAATAGCACCAGCTAAGGAAACCCTGATGTCTCACAATGTACCCGACCGACCTTGGCAGAAAGTAGGGATTGACCTACTCACTCACAAATCAATTGACTATATAATAACAGTAGACTATTTCTCCAACTTCTGGGAAATTGATGAACTTAATCGTACAACCTCGAATGCCGTGATTAAAAAAATCAAAGCATACTTTTCAAAATACGGCATACTAACTATGGTTATGACGGACAATGGGCCTCAGTTCATAGCAGAGGAGTTCCGTAAATTCGCACAGAAATATGACTTTGAACATGTCATCATCCAGTCCACACTACCAGCGGTCCAATGGGAAAGTTGAAGCAGCAGTAAAATCAGCCAAACGTATGCTGAAGAAAACACGTGAATCAGGAGCTGATCAGTATCTGGTATTATTGGACATTCGCAACACCCAAGCGACCTACCTAGCCCAGCCCAACGTCTAATGAATAGACATACACGTATATTACTACCAATGACTGATCATTTGCTGGAGCCCACTTTACGCACAGACACAAAGTCAAAGTTTGCCAAAGACGAAATGCCAGACTTAGTTGTTCTAGAAGAAGGCAATGTAGTAAGGATGAAGCCATATTCTCCAAATATTACATGGAAAAAGGTTGTTATAACCAAACGTCTAGATGAAAGATCATATCAAGTGGATACGGATTCCAGAACTTACCACCGCAACTCTCACTTGCGCAAGACCAATGAATCAGACCCCCTAAATGATGCCTATTCATCAACCATCAATGCCAAAGTGAAGCGTTATGTAGCTGACCAACCAGCAATGAGTGATTACTCTCTAGCTACACCAGTAAGCGAAGATGTCCCATAATGACACACCAACGTCTACCCAACAGAACAACACACCTGCTCCAATGCCAACGCCTACCCAGCAGAACACCACATCTGCTCCAATGCTGAAACCGACCGACACAAAGATCAACCAAGGGAATAGCACCAGCAAAATTAAACCTATGAACAATATTCAAGTGTTTATTCATATTACCACTGATTTAATCATTTTGATTTACATATATCATACATTGTTTGGTAACTTCAAAAACAATGGAAAAAGAAGGATGTAATATCCACTAGTTTTAATTATATCAGTATAGTCTTATATTGTGGCACATTACTACTACTCCTTTGTGTATAATGATATCACCCTATGGTGGTGCCACCTACCGATTTGTTGTCCATTGTTAGCCTAATAAAGCCATGTGTTCTCAACTGGTGTTATCACTTATTAATTGTTCTACTGAATAGAACATATTGAAACAAAGTCGTTTTATTCAAGTCCGTAGATCTAATTTAATTGGGATCAAACGCCAGAGGTAGGCCGGTGGTTGTCGTACAGACTAAATATAATAACAGTTAAGCTTAATTTCCCGCCAAAATCCCCTCTTAGATATGCCTAGTAATGGTCTGTGGTTCAACGCACTACCAACTAGACCACGGAGGCGCCCTATAATGGATTATATATATATGTGTATATATATAAAATGTATATTTAATAAAGCGCCCTTACGAGGAGCCATTCAAAGGCGCTGTACAAATAATATGTAATGTACTAATACCCTAAATAGTATGTCTGTAAAAAAATCTGTAATGATTTAAAAGATAATAATTAGTTATCTGTGAAAAAGCAACCTTGAATAGGTGTTTTATATATATATATATATATATATATATAAAGAATGTCATTTCGGAATTCCCCAGCTCTTATCTCCTCTATTGATCGAGGGTTTTCCGAAGACTGTGAGGACATCTTTACTATAGTCAAAACTTATACGCATTTATAACTCAATTAAATGTATAGCTGAGTGACTTTCTTTCTGTTAACACTGAATTGACACAGTAAGCTAAAATTAATGTAACAGCATGCCTTATTTGCTGTTTATGCTGGGTGCATCCACGACGTGTGAAGGGGAAGCCTGTTCCAGGTATTGTTTTTCAGCAACAGACTGTCTTTCTGTAAACTGAGGCCAATACATTGTTCATATACTCTAGATGTGGCCTTAATACTAATGACGTGTAGAACTTTGCCAATGATAATTCGTCTAGGTAGATGTAAGATTTAATAAAGCCAAGGATTTTGTTTCACTTACTGACCATTCTTTTGACCATCGCTCTAGAGCATCCAAGTCCACTTGTAGGTGATGTTGATCGGTAGCTGAGCACATCTCTCTGTAGACCTTTGTGTCATCAGGGAACATTTGAATGTATCCATATATATATATATATATATATATATATACGGCCTCTGGCATGTCGTTTACAACCAGGATGAAAAGCAGTGGCCCAAGGACGCTGCCCTGAGGGATGACACTGAGCACCTCTGAAAGACTCGAGAGTGCTACATTTACTGAAGCAAGTAAATGGTTTAGTATCCCAATTAAGGCATGTATGGCATTAGTAATTGTCTTCATTGTGTTAAGCTTAGTGTATTATTTGATCCCTCAGACGGAAGGACTCGAGATTATCAGTGGTAATAAATAGGATTTACATAATTATGATCAATCAGATCAGCAGAGTGGACAGTTTAAAACACCATACAATAAATATCATATTTTGCTTCTTTCCTTTAATTTTCAGAAGATTATTCATTGACGATATAACCATGATTACTATTAATAATTAATGGAATTCTGCTCTTCAACTAAGTAGTGGCTGTGCACACAAACTATAATGGTGAAAATTGTATGTGGTTTTGTATAATGGTGAAAATATTTAAAGCAAGACTCAAATGGAGGAATTTCTCACAAAGAAAGTGTAAGCTATATATAAAATCAATGTGTTATATATAAGCCTAGATCCCATATTTATATAGTTAACTTCAATAGCTATATTTCTTTACTAATGTTTTGTTATCTCATTCTTCCAACAATACAATGTTTTAGTCCATTATTTCTTCCAAATGCTCCAATTTCTGGATCTACAAATCTCATGTTAGTACGTACGTGTTTTATCAACATCAGACATAGACAGCGAGGCACAGTGTGACGTCTGATGTCACATCCAAATGACACTCTATAACAACACATAATATCATACAGTTATCGAATGGTATTTTCCTGTATGTTGTATCCTGAGAATTTCCTGTTCATTTTCTTATATTAAATTTCTACGTATATACGAGACGCCGCATTCTTTCTGAAATAGTGCAACCTTATTTTAGGTTGTTTAAATACAAAACCCACACTATATCCTGAAATAGGTCTACTGTTTTCAGTATGATTTAACTTTATCTCAAGATTATCTCAAAAAGAGCCTATTTCCTAAGCCTAAGGCGAAATGAGATGTCTAAACTGTAAGGTGTACTAATATCACCGACATTATCAGTATCAGATACTGACAGTGACACAAAACTTACAGACCACTGTCTTCTCCAGATAGTACTCCAATAATTGTTTTATTGTATCTGCATAATTTTGTAACCGTCACCACGAGACACCAAAGTGGAAAGTATGTAAGTCCTTAGAACTATTTGTCAGCTACTATGTACTAATTACCTAGATAAGATGAAATATCCTACAGACTTAGGTAAAACTGGGATACTTGACCTGTAGGTGTAATATGCAGTGCCAGTGTAAAACGGGTTACCATATGCCTGTCATATGCTGAGAGCATTGCTTTAAGCATTATAATTGTGTTTTAAAATTTATTTTAGGAATTCGTGTCCAATACTGTTGTCTAGATAAACACTTCCCCTTATTTAAATGTACTGGCATTCTCAGATGTACAAGAATTAGCATATTACGAATTTTTTAAACAAAAATGTAAAAAAACATTTCCCTTTTTTAATAAAAAACATTTATGCTCAAGTTTCCTTAATTTTAGAAAATCTTTACATGTACATAATCACATTAAAGCCATCATAAATAACTTTAAACACCCATTACATTATGAAACCATAGATAACAAAAGACAAATGAAGGTAAAGCGAACATTTGAAAAAGAATGGGTTTTTAATTTCACTTTTCAGCTTTGTACTCACTAACTCATTACAATTGACTTCTTTATTTTAATATGTTTCAATCATGTGTGTGTGTCATTTGAGCTTTGGTGTTACTGTTTATGTATAGTATGTAACATGGAAATCTTCCAAACTCCTGAGTGTATCAAATGTTGTTAGATTTGAAATTTTATCCATCAACAACACAAGAGTAAATATATTTGCAAAACTAAAATATCAGCGATGTTTAAAAGCCTTTTATTCCACAACATATATTACAGAATATCTGTATACACTTATACCATAACAATAACAAACACACCACAGTTGTGTGTTTCAACAATAATGCAACTGGCTGTTTAGCAAGCAAAAAGAAAATATTTTAGAAATATAATTAGCACTATTTTGTTGTTATTATATAGCATATTAGCACTATTTTGCTGCCATTTACACTCTGCACTGATAGTCATACCTTGTATTAATTATAAGGAATACCTAATGATTGGAACACCGTTTAATATCCCTAAATTAATCATTCCAACTGTAGCTTATAAAATGAAGACTATCTATGTATATTACCCAAACACTAAAAAGCATTAATAAAGGAAAGACTATTTATGCATAGATACACTGTCTTTTACTAGAGTATAATACCACCTACCAGGAACCAAAATAATAATTCAGTAATGTAACAGTGAACACAACAAACACTGAGTATAGTAAAACCAGTCAATACTCAAAGGTTAGTGTATAAACCACATCCATGATAAAATAATTATTCAGTGTATCTTTGGTTCATCTGTATATCTGCAGACTGATCACCTTAATTGTAGATATAATGGCAGTCTATTTCAATCAAGATTACTGAATCCCAAAAAGACAGGATATACTGTTTCTGTTTGCATAAACACAAGTTACTGATCAGAAATTGATAATTACATTGTCTTATTCTGTACAATGCCATAACAATCTGCTAAAATTATCAACAAATATAAATAGAAACAAGTATTTATTAATTAATAACAGTTTTGTGATATGTTATCTCATACACACACACACACACAATTAATAACAAATTTCATCATCTTGACACTGTCACCCATTTCACATAAAACAATCAACACACATACAATAGGGAATCTAGTTCAGAAACCCTGCAGTTCTGGTACATCATAATAGTAGTTCAGAGAATTTGGATTAGCAAAGGCACCTCTTGCTTTCACATCTTCTCCAGCTAGGACTCGTTTCACTGCAACTTCTATCTTTTTACCAGAATGTGTATACTGTAAGAAAACGACAATATATCTCACTTATTGTATCACATAAAATGTGCCCAAATTGGGGGATTTTTAAACGTGCGACTCATCATGGCAAATGGAAAAATTATACAATCATTATGGCAGTTACTCACTGGAATATCATGGGTCTCCAAAATAATGCCTGGTACATGACGCGCAGAAAGCTGATTACGAATGTTTGTCTTGACACGTTTAACCAGATCTTGAGAAAACTCGCTGCCGGGTGCCATCTTCAAAAAGAGAATAACTCTCTCCTCGGTCAGATCTTTGCTGCGCTGGGACACGCATAAGCTGTCCTCCAGTTCCTTGAAGGCTTCCACTGCAAAATCGCAAAAAACAAAAAGAGCTTATACAAATACCAGTTGTCTGAACGGTGTACAAATCAATCCGTCATCGTGTAGACTTCCACACAGTTTATTTTAGATAGGTGACTGATGTTGATATAAGTTCTTAGTGATTAATTTACGAAGAAATGGGAATCATCATGATAAACGAGTAAAGTAACATTTTAACACATACCATTAGTCAAAATTATGTATATAAACAATAATGTTTGTATTACTACACTTATTTGCTTAATTCATTTATGTCTGATTGTTTTAACACAGCCCTCTTGGCCAATAATAACACTGTACTACAAAATATTGACACGTGTGTTTCTAGTAATTTCTAGCACAACACACACACACAGATATCATACAGTTATGGGTAGACACGAGTTGTTATGCTTAAATAGACATGAATTGTTTATTGTGAAACATGGTTATCTCTGTTTACATACGGATTATGTATTTATTGTTGGGAGTAAGTTATATTAGATAACTGAATTCACTTCAACACATAACTTGCCTTCATACAATCAAATAGAAATACCAACGTTACTAAACAAAATTCTAACAATGACTAAATGCAGGCTCATCTTTTCTAAGCCAGACTCTTTTCAATAACAAATTACCGAAACAAAGTTGTCACTTACTGATATATCTCATTTAGGAAACAAAATAGCATGCACTTACCAATATGGTAGATCTCTGCACTGCCAAATCTAACACCATTTGGATTTAGAGTCCCATCGCTGTAACAGATACCATTAAGCTGCATTCAGTTTATTGTTAAACATCTCAAAGCACAGTGAACTGCTAAAGTTATAAATCAAATTCTAGTTATTAATCAAACATTTACCGTATATATTTTGAGGTTAAGTCAATTTTTGGGGGGAGGGAAAAGGGAGTTCTTAGAAGCAGCTTAACTTCTATGTGCGTCATATTTCCTACCAGCTGAAGGAATGATATTTTGGGCCATCCTTGACACACAACACTATAGGATTCAACCCAATAAGAGCCAGAGTCGGAACAAAATTGTCACATCACTGCCTACTAATCCATTAATATTTAATAAATAAATAATAAATTTTCACCAAACTGTAATTTGGATTTCCCAAACATGTAATAATACTTAATAGTCACGCAATGATGTGATGTGAAACAGTTAATTAATAACACTTGCCAAAATTGCCACATCGCTGCCTACTAATCCATTATTATTCAATAAAGAACAGTTAAATTTCACCAAAATGTTATTTGGATTTCCTAAACATATACTGGTCTTCATGTAAAAATACCTACCAGTACCTCTAGATGATTAGCAATACAATAGAAATCACTACTCACATTGCAAACCTTGCTCACCAGTTGCTGTGAAACAATTAATTAATAACACTTACCAGATGAAGTTACAATCGGTCATGTTTGGTGCGACATGTTTGTTTATTAATTATAACATCAAAGCAATTAGAAATGGTCTAGAAAACCACACAGGCTGTTATACCCGGAGGGTGTTCAGCACTACTGCAGCCGGTATGCCTGACTGAGCCATTTAAGGGTGAAATGCGCCATTTAAGGTTGAAATGTGCTAATTATAGAATGATTGGATGACAAAGGGCTGCTGGTAATCTAAAGAAACCATCGATTGCCATGATCATCGGGTGGGTTAAAAGATGACAAAAGATGATGGCCTGTAAGAAGACGAAGGTGTTGCTAAAACTGAGGATGTGGCGGACAACAACAGCAACACTGATTATTATGATGATTCTCTTGTTGCACATGAGATTCCGGACTACTGCTGGGCCATCTTGTGGCTGACGAGAATTATTCCAATTTTGAGGGATTTTAATCACATTATTAGACAGAAATTCTTTAAAAACGGCCAAGCCAATATTTCATAAGTCGATCTGCTTGAGAAAAGAATTACAGGGTCAAAAATTGACGCAGACTTATCTGCCAGGTCAACTAATACGTGAGTATTTATGGTACATATTTAATCAATTTTTTATGCACTTATTTTATTCATATGTACTAGCAGTGTGATAAGTCGTACAGGCCAAACACTGAGACATTGAAAAGGATTTAAATACGAATACAAAAAATTCAAATATGAATAGAAATCTAATGAACAAAAAATCAGTGGAATAATTTCTCATTATTTTTTGTTTATTCTGAAGCACAATAATTTAGATGCCTAATCAAGACATGCCAATGGAATTTATTAATCTTGCCCATTAAGCCCAAGGAAAATGTACTGCAGCAATGTGAGAATGAATATATCTATAACAGACTGATATAAGCTGGGAGGGGGGGGTTTTCGGAATTTTTATGGGAATAATTATATCTGTTTGTTGGATCCACTCGGAAGTCAATTTATATTATCCCATAAGTAGTACCGGTATCTTTTAAAATTATAATAATAAATTAAGGATAATCATAATCCTAACTGAGAAGTGACAAGAGACCTTAATGTGATCACTAATTCCACTTCACAAATTATTATTATTTTTATTATAATACCATATTTATATAGCAAACCTTTCAGAAAGATGTGAGAAATATTAATAAAAACCAGATAAGTATAACATAAGAATAGATTGGAGATTTTACAATAAAACGAGTAACTAGATGTATTAATAGGCATGACCGACTAGAAAGAAATTGGTCTTTATTTAACCGCAAGTGTTCAATGTTCTACCCTCTCTGATGTTGTGAGGTAATGTGTTCACAATGATAAACCATTACTTCATAATTGTCTGGCTAGTTCAATTAATAAACTATTTCTAAAACCAAGCCTTGATTTGGGAAAAATGATCAGAACAATAAAGTTGTCTTAATCCACTAGGGAATGTAGTTGAAAAATCAATCACGGGTTGGGCTTAGTATCACATGCCTAAATTTAGAAGTGGTAATTTTTAGATAGCTAAACATATATCTGCGAACATCAGTATACTGACCTTCGACCAAGCATCCATACACCACCAGTAGTAGGATCTATTTGACAAAAATCACCATGAGCCCAAATATCTGGAAATAAAGGCAACAGGATTTTACCTATCAACACTAAAATACCACTGACAGATTAAATTTAGTTCTGGGTTTTTAACAAACAGATGAACAGTAGCATAATTCTTTTGTCGATAATGGGTCAAAAGCATTCACAGAACACAGAGTAACCAGCTGCTTTATAAATAAATAAGACCATATATTTTCTACCAGCTATAAAACATTAATTCACACAAACACAAACATACTGCCAGGCAAATTAACAATTTTCATTTGAAATTGTACTTCTCACTGGCCGATGTGATTGATGTTTTACGGCCACTTCTGTGCACAAGGTAGGCTAAATGGGCCGAGCGACCTCCAAAGGTAATGAGATGATGTGAAAGACGAAACAACATTCAGATATGAAACAAGATAAACATAACATGGTTACCTGCATATGCAAAAATAACCAAAAACTGATGCATCTGAAGTAAAGATACAAATTAGTCTCTTACCAGGAAATTTGTCAAAATATGCCTTTTTATATTTAGAACCATCAGGATCATTCCAGAATTGTGTTGGCTGGCTGGGAAAAGGTTTGACACAAACAAGTTCACCAGATACTCCAAAAACTGGTTTTCCTGATCAACAAAACATTTACACTACATTAGAATTAGAAACATACACTGAAAACTTCCTTTACAATTGCAATCAAACGTGATATTTTTCTTTGTATTAACAATTGTTTTAATGAGGTTTATCTCAAACTAACAGCACAAGTTGGGTTACACTAATTATTTTCCAACACACATCTTTTTAGATAGTTAAGAACTTACCATCTTCATTCCAACATTCCATAGCTATGCCTAAAAGCCGACCTTGTATCTGACCTTTATACACAGGTAGATCCCAACTATGACCAGCAAAACAGCCCAGAATATCTGTCCCACCTATAACAAGTTAACAAATAAATAAATAAAATAAAAACTGCATTGGTGAAATGTGCTAACATTAAAGTAATATATCTGGTTCTCTAAATCATTTTAACTAAACTATATATGTGCCAAGTAAACATTACTTAAAACATAATTTTAATGGAATGAGAAGCAATTAACATTAATGAACAATAGAAGATTAAGCCAAGTTCACAAACACACTAACCTGTGATAGAACCAAGGAGTATATCAGATTTAATATCTCGATAAACATATTCGTAGCTCTGTGGTTTAAGCGGTGACCCCGTACTGAGAATAGCCTTCAATGATGATAGTGTGTGTGTCTGGGCTGTGTAAGATAAACAGATAACATAAACATAGTTTATTTATTATACTGGCACATCAAACACTAGAAAAGGTAAATAAATTAATGCATAACAATGATGACGTTGACAATTATAAGGTTTAGTTGACTCGAGTCGTTTTGTTTATCACGCCTGGGATATTTGGCTGAGGGGCAACGTATCCCATGAACATAGGCATGAGACAGATTATAATGTTTAGATGCATGCTACTAAAACAGACCTGGTTTTACTCCTTTCTCTTCAAGGACAGCCAGCCACTTTGCTCCGGTTCCAAGCACTGTAACACTGAAATAGATTAGCTATAGATGGAATGTTGTCTAGAGCAAATACACCAGTAGGTTTTTATTAATACCGACAGTCAATGAAAATATATAATAGCTTCAATCTAAAGAATTTCCTTTGCTAATAATATGGTGTCAGTTAATCACTCACCAGTAAAGGTTTTGACATGATTCACTGAATTCCAGATCAATAGTTGCAAAATCAGACCACTGTGCTGACGTGCTACTGACTGCCTTTAAGCATTTTCACTGACTGACAGCATACGTAAAATGGATCATTGATTAAAATATGTATGCTTAATCATATTCCACTCATTCTTAATAATTATACACTGAAATGCTTGGTCAAAGCATCAAAGTAAAGAATTTGTTCTTAATTTAATGTTATTACATAAAGTGGTAAGTTCATGCGAGTCTTTACACACACCCAGCTTCATCAACGAGGTCCCACAGGACTTCAGCATTAGGTACGAGTGGAGATCCATCATAGCAGAGAATAGCTGATCCAAGTAACAAACAACCTGCAAGCCAATTCCACATCATCCAACCTGTCTGCAAATGAAAAATCCAAATTAAGTATGTCTTAATTTACATACCATATATGTTCATCTATAAGTTGTCTTCGTGTATTGGTCAAATTATAACTAAGGTCACGTCACAGGAAATTGCCACAAGTTCTTGTATTATTTGATTGGCCAACCATCATTTAGCATGCAAAGAATTGTCCCTAAAAAACCTTTGTTTTGTTGTTTGACATACAATATTAGCATTCACATCCAAAATGAAGAAAAGAAAAACTGGATATCAAATGAAATTTTCTTTTCTAATACTCTCCCATCAAATTATAATTATTAACAAAGCTATGGCCATGTGACCACTGATCATGTGACAACATTTGACTTTTTACCTGTGTCAATAAAAGCATCCTTATTTTCATACCATACCATTCCATTTAGAAGCTATCATTATTTCATTTTGAAGGTTATCTTTTGATCAGTTAATTGGCAATACCAGACACTATTTTGATCCAGCAACATTCACAATCAAATAATCCTTTAAGTTTAAACTGCTGCTTAGTAACTAGTCAATACGTACCATCATAATAAATTACAATTTTTAAACAGACATAATTATATGCATATACAACAAATTATTCCAGACACACACACACACACACAAACAGAGAAATATGTTATTTTATTGAAACATATTATTTCAATACATCATCAAGTTTTGCACCTACAACTATGCAGCTGTCTACCTTTTCCAGCACAAAAGTAGAACAAACTGCTGCAAAATAGCATGTTTTATTGGCAAAAACATATCACGTTGTGTTGAATTATTTAAATTACTTTATGATTTGGTCCAATTGCAGAATTAATTATTTGACTGTGGATGAATACATAAAAATAGAATAAATAGGCACACCAAAGCAAGCAGCTACGGTATACACCTGTGTACGAGATGATCTCATATATAAGGCGAGGTCAGCGCATCAGTCAATATTGCTAAAATCTACCAACTACCTAAGATAAGACAGAACTGAAAGCTTTGTGCCTGCCCAACTATTTTTTATAGCTTGAGCAGTTAAGTAATGGTGTTCCGATCAATGATTTTATCAGCCAAATCACCAGGGACATTTTGGCTTATTTTGGTGCAGACAAGTTATGAGAGGTTGTGGCATCTCATGAAGTTAGTACACCAGCCAGTTGCTGCTCTGAACTAAGGGTCAGTTATGCCTGAACTGATATCAATGTGTGTGTTACAATCTCAGTCTCACCAGCAGCACATGGAGCAAACATGACAAACTTTCTTTGTTTTGGGCTGTTCTTGCAATTCAGCAGAACATTTCCATCAATCACACATACATTTCTCTGTTACATTAAACTCTCTGGTCACGTAGCTGTTGTTTTTATTATCTTTTGCATATTGCACAACTTTAAGTTTAAATTGGTTATTATATGAACAGCACTTTCGTTTTTGAAAACATACCTATTATAGCTTATATTTTCAAGAATTAAAACCCACCTTATATACAAGTACATAAGGTAATCAGAATTAAGTAAAGATTTTGGCAACATTTTCTACTAACTGTATTATTTATTGTGAGAATCATAAAATGCTATACTTACTGTTGTATAATACATCATAATGTCATCTCGACACATGTTCCCCTGCAACAGATGTTCTTCTAGATGCTTGATCAAAGTTCCCTTGAAATAGGAAATTTTTATATCAAAATTGAAGTTTTTGATGTAATAACCAAACATCAGAGTGTCTTTGTAGAAAGACATTCTTATAAGTTAGCACATTAAATACATTTTAAAAATACAACCATGAGTGATATTTGAATAAATGTTGTGCATCAGTTATGAGGAAATAGAAAATTATTGATGTCTGCACCAACAGCTTCAAAATATCATGCGATAGAAAAGCAAAGTTCTATATATGATTGCTTAGAGAAGTAAAAAATTACACCAGCTCAGTACATAACACATAAGTGAAGCACCATCATAAAACATACCCCTTGAGAGTGAACCATACACTTGGGTGCTCCAGTTGTACCTGAACTGTACATTATGAACAACGGATGATCAAAAGGTAGTTGTTCAAACACTAGTTCTGGTGCTGTTCCATCAGCATTCTTTCCATTGTTTAGAAACTCAGCCAGAAAGCAACTGAAAAAGTCATGTACAGAAATGTATACACAAATTTATGACTATTTGAGTTGAAACTTAAATTAGGCAATACCGAAAGTTAAATTTCTGAAAGTACATCATTTTAAATAATATTATGATGTTCAACTATATATACACATTTATATCCCCTCTTTCACTCCTTTAACAATGTGTAATATTACTGTTACCAGCTAACATTATCAAGTACCATTACCATTCATAATAAATAACAAACTATTTGCCACTGTAAACAGACTGTATGACTTTTCGTGGTAATATTCAGTAAACCAATGTAAACAAATTATTTTAAATACCTGTGTCTGATACGTGAAATGTCTTGAGGTGCATCATCCTCCAGAATATATGGCACTACTACTACCTTTTCCAGGTCAGGTAATCCTGTTTGATAGCAAACAGTAATACTTTAACACATAACATTAGCATAGCTGCCAACATTTGAAAATTGGAAAGAGTAATAATTTTCGCACGAAATGTGACAAATATGACACTATGCATCATAAAAGCATGTAATTTATCATATTTATCTATACCAAAACAATTTAACATCATAGGTATTCTTTTGTGAAAGATTCACCTGTTTTTTTCTCTCCATTTTCCCCACATTTAATAACAATTAATTAAATCATCACGCACAAGTCTGCACTTTCAGTACATGATTACCCTACATATTCTACACTATATTAAAATCTTCATAGGATTGCTGCATTATTTATTATCATAATATTAACATAAAATGGAGAGAAAAACACAGTGATCAAACAAATAAACATGAAAGGGGCATAGAAATCCATCATATAAACAAGACCATTATTTACTGTAAACAAAGACAACTGGCCAATCAAGAAAGCATATTTGTGTCACATGACCATCATAATGCAAAATGGACGTTTACCAGCCAAGATCACCAGCTAACAAAATCTCTCCAATCCTTCAAGCATGGTTCTAATATTCAGTAAATATTGACAAATATATGATACCTGAAATGGTTAAAGCAGTATATTTTGGCATTGTTTCAGATCAGGAATCTATTGGATGATAAGTATTTGTCGTTTATCATGACCATTTTCTGCTGAAAATCGGTCCAAAATCCAGTCTACAAATAGTGCTTTTTAGCAACAGTTGGTGAGGTATCAGTGCGGGTGTTTTAAACTATGATACCCCCTTCACTAGAAAGAGCTCCAAAACAGCAAAAAAATCATTCTACGTTAAATGAACTAGAGACTACCACATTTCTTGCCTCAAAATGTCAGTAGCTCGGTCGTGCTAATGCTTTAGACTACTCACTAGCCCGAAGACAAAATACACACATCCCGGGCATCCGGGCAAACGATTTTTCTGGCCCTGGACCACTGCCAATTTTTTTCGCTATATTGTACGAAAGAGAGGATACTCCCTGAAATGCAAGAATGCAAGCCTTGTGATACAGTGTGCAGCTAGGACAGTGTCAGAACTGCACCATATGGAACTATTACGGGAAAGGGCAGATTTATCGTAGTTTTCCGAGTATGGGTGTAATGAAGAACAGAAAATCATAATGATTCCTCATAAATAGTAATGGTTGGCAGCTCTGCATTAGGCTTTGGTCAAGGCAATTATTAATTTTCCACCTAAAAATTATTGTTAACATCTAAGAATAATTTACCTTTATGTAACTAACTGCTCTAATAAGATAAATGTTTAACCAATACACATCTAAGGACATTTGGAGATCGGTGCAATACAAAACACATTTGTAGCTGGTCTTGGTTTTCATATAAAATTTAATTAATTCAGATAATGTGCTTCTGTCATATGTTTTTAATAAATTTGGATAGGAAGAATCAGAAGAAATGTAATGATGACATATACTGGTTAGGGAGTAACAGCAGCAAGTTAATCATCCATAACTTACGTTCTACAATTTGTTCCAGCTTCTCAAGATGATGATGTATTTTTCCATTGTATATCACAGCATTCACTGAAAAAATTACTTTTGGCTGTATCTGTGTGAATCGGTCTAACACTCCCTGTAAGCACAAACAAAAAATAGTCTTGCTTTAAGTAAATTGACAAATATAAAATAAATATATCATACTTAAATTTCAAGTGTACTGCAACTCGTCTTTGACACAAGGAGGAATATTATTTAGGAGTTTTCTATTAAGATTATTCTATCACAAAGCAACTTTAAAACTGACATTTCAGTGACTCCAGTTTCTGTGCGAGCGTAGCAGAATCATAAATTACATCCAAACAGAATTCTATAAAAGACTGATATACATCAAAATTAATTAAGATCTTTATATTTATCTATTTGTTAGTTTAATCAAAAGTGTGTTTTAGATATTACATACAAATGCGAATGTCGATGTGATAGTCAACATACAAATATAGCTACCATCACCTAATACAAACGTAGTCCACATCAACATTATGTTTGGATACTTGGAGGTTTTGTCAAAGACTTAAAATAGAATATATGGATCCTCCAAGAAAATGTCTCCCTATTCAAAACATTACTGTGGAAATGAAGTTATAAAAAATCCATCTCAGAAATTAATCTGTGTAGAAAAAGCAGTCCAAAATTTAAACAAACCTATTTATGGACACTTTGAATGTTTATACCAATTTCTACAACTGTTACAAATTAGCACTAGCCCACTGATGACAAACCAAAGAAATTCTCTAATTAAAAACTAAACTTAGCTTATTTTTAACTGTAGTTCAATTGCTAAATACCTATACAGGTACCTTTTTTCTCATAAGACCACTATTTAGATTGGTAAATAATGACTGACAGTTCAGGTTCACTAACAGGCCACGCATTGTAATTTTTGTGATTGAAGAAGTTAATTTTAAAATTTTATGGCACCAGGTCATTATTCACTGTTTAAATTTGTTGGGTTAAGGTTTCTATTAAATAAACACATTTATAATATGATTCAAATTAATCTTCATATTTGTAAATATGTGTAACTCAAAATTTATTTAGTGTGCTTATGTAGTTTCTCACTCCGTGGCAAATTACAAACACTATCAAAACGAATATGGTACCCCAAGAAAAGGGAACATTCGTATGCATCACGTTTAAAGAACTGCTGGAGAAGCAACCAATTCTTCAAGCTGGGCTCATCAAAATAAGATTACATCATCCAGAGGCATGCCTTAGAAACAAAGCTATACCATAAGACAAGATTGGATGCTTTCTCTTGACACAATCTGTTAATCCCAGCCTTATTTAGATCTACTGATGTTATGTATGAAAATTCAATACGCGTAACTATTATTTCATGGGAAAAAAGAAATAGTAGATATCCTGCCACAATATGTAAAGCCATTGCTGCCCTCTGTGTGCTCAGCTGCATATATTTGCACCAGCATCAAGCCATAGGAAATACATTTTACTCCTAAACCAAACGAATGTCAAAATAATTAGGGTGATTCCTTTATTTAGCTTCAGTGCTGGTCTCACTGGACACATACCGCCAAAAGACTGCTCCCTATTAGTCATAGAGGAAAAGATATCTGATGAAATCTTGTATTGGGAGATGAAAGATCACACTCACACACACACCGTCAATATTGTGATTTGATCCCATAATATGAAGTACAGCCCACTCTCGAATAACCAAAATTTCAATCAACTGAATCACAAAGATGTCTCCCTAGTATCACCTCAGATATGCAAGATAAGGATGATAATTCGATAAACCAATTTTTCATAAACATGTAACAATCTCACAGGTATTTATCCTGCTGAATATACAAAGCCAAAAACAGTACTACTTCTAGTTGATTTTGACAGTTTACCATACCACACTCAATAATGGAAACCATTGAATATGTGACCAATTATCTTGAATTGCAGAAATGCATTATTTATTTATTACGTTGATGAATATTATAGTCACAGAGTCCAAATGCCAAAGTGAAGCAATTCAACACACTTAACAAGCCCTACCTAACCTCAAAGCTGCACCAGATACTGATCAAATGCATTTATCAGTGCTATGACTTCTATGAGAACAGACAACAGCAGAATAGTATGTCTATTTGAAACAAAGTGATATTTCAAACAAATAACATATATACACAAACTGTATGGGAGATACTAGTACATGCATGTTAGTTTGTATCATGTATGCAAATACACATAACAGCTGTGATATGTTTGAACTAATATTGTTTTTGGTTTGTACATACAAATGTATAATGTTACCATGTTGATTGAATGATTGATTTAGTAAGTAAAAAAAATAATTAATAACTAGACATTATAATTCTTCCCGTTAATTACTGAACAAGGAAATGAATGCAAGGGGGCCTCTGATATAAGGGCTTATTTCAAACAGCTGCATGGCATCTAGTGCGATTATGGTCGTGTAAATTGTAACATGATGGATTTTCTGGCCACCAGATTCAGTATACGAACCCTTGATCGAACGAATTATGACCTTGTCCATTTAGCAATTCGGTTATTTGGGAGTGGACTGTAGTTCACTACTAACTATATTATGTAAATACCCTACTGTCACTGATGGGAGGTACAGCTTTCCCCGACTAAAATACTGGACAGGAAATTGATTGTTAAAGATAATATTAATAACAGTAACAACAATAACAACAATGGTCGAAAATGGCTGCTATTAACACAACTGACTACTTTAGTGAGAGAGATGCAGATGATGTGTGGTTTAATTCTCAGACACGATGGAACGAATGGCATAACCAGGAGAACAAACCTGAACAGATACACGACTAAACAAAAATCACATTCTACTATAGTACACTTGTTAGGTTTCAAAATTCATCTCCCAAACATTATGCCTATAAGCAATGAGCCCCACATCCCAACTAACTTGATCACGTTTATCATCCCAACATCTAAAATGTCTGGTAACAAAACATTGTACAAGTGATTAAAATCACACGGATTTAGATCCTTCGTATCACATTAACAACATCATACCTCATCTCTGTGTCTTCTATTTATATAAGCCAATAATAACAATGGGCTGACAAGGATTGTTCTGATAAGCTCTATTTATGGGCAATATCAGCTAATATCAACAATCAATACCGTAACCTAGTTTACAACTTTGAACACAATGACTGCAAAATGTCATTTATGGTCAATATAAAATTTCCACAGCTGTTGAGAGAAAATCATCTTAACCACTGCATATGGTTGCTTTTATCAGTTTGATAATTAAATTGCAAGTGTAGCATTAAAGGTAATATATTTGTTACATGCTGAGCAATAAATATACAATGTGCAAAACAAAAATAGTAATAATGCACTGATAGATAAGAGTGCTATCTGTAGATTAATTTTAGCCAAATATGAAATGCTTAAAATGGCTTGGAATAAGATAAGCCTGAAAAATTATTATAGAATGAAACAAAGAGACAAACATAGCGCATATTAACCTTATTGAAGAGTAAATCAGACCAGATAGCGTAATAGAGATGTTGAAATAACCAAAACAACAGTCGCGATAGCCAAAAAAAAACTAATTTGAACTAAACATCTTTAGAATTAAATCCAATACACAGTAACAATGGAACAAAATAAAACTAGTCACAAATTGCATTGGTGTTTTGATGGTCAACAAACAGGGTTAAGTTTTTGTCAGTTAAAATTCTTTTTCACATATTATGAATACAAAATATTACATGAATAATCCCTAAATACATTATAGCAGAGAAAATAACCATAATTAATGAATACTCACTGTAACACCAAATTCTGGAGAAGTACTGCTCCAGATGGCACCAATACTTGAAGCTGCCAACATGGCAGCCAGTGCTTCAAGGCCATTAGGAATGTAACCTAACAGTAAAATAATATACTCAAAGTTAGGTCTATAGTAAACAAATTTTGCCAAGTGAAGACCTCACGTAGTCCATTATAATTATTGATTAAATAACATTACAGATATCTACCAGTTAAACACACTGGATTTTTTAAGTTGTGGAAGGAAGGTGGATATTATAGCACAATTGATACAATGCTGTAAATGAGGTGCCTACTTGAAACACAATTTAAAAGGAAATTTCACTGTGGTCATTAAAAGATTAGGCAACATTACTTAGTTCCATTAAGCAGAGGTCATATTTTAAACCTAAACATCACAATTTAGGTCCATTAAGTCGACCTAAAAATCTTCACTTTTCCCTGCAGTATTTTTTGATGATATCAAACGTTTTGAACACATGAAATAGCAAAGAAACATCGTGTTGGTGAAACAGAAAGTGAACCATGGGAAGAGTGAAATGTAGATCTATTTAAAAGACAACATTGCATTGTGAAATGATGATATAATTACTGAAATAGATATTTTTATTTAAACTGAACTTTTTGTTTTCAATAATCCTATATTATTATCACAATGATAAACACCCTGTTCTACGAAAACAAGATGTACGTCTATGCCACCAAACGAATGAGATACGACACTCTTGGGTATGGGATGTCTTAGGTACAAGTTGTCTTGTTACTGTCGCTGCCTTCAAATTGAAAGTTGTGAAATGCAATACTGAGTCCAACAACATTTATCCATAATTACAAAAATCAGATATTCTACATACAACTATTGATTTTTGCTATAATGCTATGAATCATTATCATCAACTTATTTCACTCTATGACTGCAGGAGTTCAGATCAAAATGACAACTGATGTCCGTTTGCATATAGAATCTAGATAGATCGAGTCTAGATGGCTGCTAACACACTGAAATTTCTTCTCCCGATTACTGAATTTCTTGCCACTGAAATGGCATTGGCCATTAAGCCGACCTCCAAAAATAAGGGTAATAATATTGACTCAAAGTATCGGCTTAATGACCGGGATCTATGGTAGTACCAGTCTCACTCCGATATAATCTGAGGGCAGCCTACACACAAAGCTGATAAATCAAAACACACAAACATACCAACAACTCTATCTCCTTGTTTAATACCAAGTTTACGCAGTGCTGCTGCATACTGCGCAACCACCTGATATAACTCAGAATATGTTTTCTTCTCTATTTTCTTCAAGCCTTCTCCTAAAACAATGAATCAAACCATGAAGGAATATTAAATTTAAACTTAAGTCAAGTGTTTTACAATGTCATTAATTCAATTCCGGTTTAAAATTTTTTTTTTACACGTAATTTCATCAGGTATAACAGAATTAGTACAATGTGCCAATATTTATTTATGCAACATATTATAAAGGCATCGATCATTGTTCCACCCACATATTTGTATATTTAATATCACATAATATTTTAGTACATGATAGAAAACAAATGTACTTAACCATGATGGTAGACATTAAAATGATAAATCCAATAACATTAGTACCTAGTTAATAATACATATTTCAATATCTTAACTACATACTTGTAACACAGACAGCAAGCCTGTCATCATTGTATTTTAGTATGTTTTCAGCATAGTTCAATCTACTTCCCTTAAACCATTGTGGAATATCTGCTACTGTCTTTGTTTTATCAATCACCTGTGAATACATATAAATATTTAAATTAAACACTTTAACAACATACAATGTTATGTTAACCTCAGTAAGGTATATATATATATATATATATATATATATATATATACACACACACACACACATATATATATATATATATATATATCGCACAGTCAATTAAAATGGTACTGTTAATACTATTATTTACCTCGGTATACGTTTGAGAATATTTAACTCCGGAAAAATGCCATAGCTGTTCCCAGAAATCAGGATAGTTCTCTACTGACCACTTGTACAAAGCTTTATAGTCATCTGAAATTCAAATACGATACTAATTAATACAAGCCCAGATGTAATTATAGCACATTTAAAACAAGAACAGACTATAGCCATCTTATAAGAGTTTTTAATAGATCACATGACAATTTGAACTATAATACCAACCATGTGTACAACATGTGTTCATTAACTGTCTGGAAGTTTAGCTACTTCATATTTACTATCAGTATTAGATCATGATGCCTCTTTAACAATAAATAACCTAAAATTTCAGCATATACTAATAATTTATTTATATATAAATATATATTCAATATTGTATCTAGATAGGGTTTCATGACTGATGGAAGTAACACACTAGAAAATTTGACCCTACATACAGTTTGGCTCCATTCATTGGGTCCAGAATACTGTGGAAGCGACTATAATACCAGGGTTCTTGGCTTCCAATTATTTGGCCTGATTATACTATATACTTCCATATTATAGGTTCTTCTTCCCATTCAGACAAAGTTTTCAAACTTTGTATTTATCACAACCCAGAACACTATCAGTGGTCACTAACTGCCCAGTGTATCAAATAGCTAATCTAAGCTGGAGAAGTTCTTGTTTAATTGGATCTTAACAGTTCTCATCTGTTTATGTGATAACCCAATCAGCACCGTCCATCTCCCATAAAATAATTCTGATTACATTCAGAGGAAATATTTCCATATAAAAAGAAAATGTTACTCTGTTTGAGAGAATTTGAAGATTATCAAAAGAGAACAGCAAGATAAATCACAAGTCAGAAGATCCTGCAGTAATGTTCCCCCCCCAAAAAAATATTGGACTGGGAATGGCTATTTTATTTATATCAACTTTGCATCATTACAAGTTCAAAGAATTTAACATAGGAATAAACATCCATTTGAGGATCAATACAATTGCTACCTCTAATGCAATCTGCAGTGTAGTAATAAATGTGAAGCCACATTTAGTTGTAACTACATTGTGGCATCACTGCCATATTATAATGTGTCATTTAAATGAAAATATAAATATTGATTGATTTCCCCATATTATACAATGTTGTGGTTAATCTCATGTTCTTAAAGGAACAGTTCACTCTCAAATAATATGACTTAACTGTGTAACGACTATATATTATATGACTATAAGAGTAACTCCAAATATAATACCAACTCCACCTGATACCCCAGTTTAGTAGTTATAAGGAAATAATCAAAATTTCTGGAGAGTTGCTTCTCCTGGAATACCATACTGTATGGCAGGAAAGAAGAAAGGTCATAACCCATATACTCTGACGTCAACTAGCACAAGGATCATGGAGTCATCTTATCCAGATCAAGTCAGGACACAGATGTTCTGGTTTACCCATATTTATGACCTTACCCACCCAGTGTTCAAGCTACTAACTACTACTAATAGATGCCATTGTTGGTTCATTTACATAAATTTGACAGCTAAGAAGATGTTTCATGTTACCGATTACAATATTATCTTCATAAAGAATTTCACTATGTAGTGTTCTTAAGCTATTTCAGTAATATACAAGCAGGCTTTTAAGCAGAAAATCAATGTAGTGTCCACTTTTCATTTGAGTGGCAAAACAAACTTTTGGTGGATGGGGAGAGCTGCACAAAATGTGCACACTCGCACACACACAATATATATATATATATATATAAAAACACTACATACAAGGCTGTTTGGACCAACTATAATGTAATATTTGTAAGAACACCTTTGTTCTGTATTTCTATTAGTATCTGAAAACTGGTACCATTGTTATAACCAGGTCATACAAACTGCTTGTAGCTATCTGGTCTGTGGCTGGCTTCAAAATGGTGGCACCCACACACCAAGTAATTACAGCCGAACTGCCAGCACTTTGAATAAGGAGTGATTCCCCTGACTAATCTGACCTACTGGTAGTACACTATTAATTATGTTAAGGAAGCAGTCTACATTTCTAGATATGTCATTATTAACATGGATATAGGCATGAATGGTAACTCCATGCTTGATAATAAAATATTTTTATATACAGCATTATTTAAGTGGCACATAATTAGCCTGCATATGCAATATTATAAAGAAGTGAATTGAATGATCAATAAAAATATAATATTTACAAACTAGCAAACATACAGGAATTTGAATGTAACAAAAAGTTTTTTTAAACAATTCCTAATAACAGTGATTACGAATAATTATTAAAATTATGTTTATAAAAACAAAATAAAAACCAATAACGTTTTTTTCGAGGCTATCCGGATCATTATACTGATAACTATATATCTGACTTGAATTGATTAACAGTTGAACAAATCAACTAATGAAATAATTATATCCAGTCTAACATGTTTTGGATCAATCTAATTTAACACTGATAAATATATGTACATAATTAGAACATAATCATATATAATGGGTATATAGGCCTACTTCCAGCTGAATGAAGTTTATTAAAGTTCAACTATAATTAACTGCTGAAAGGACAAATCTAAACAGCATTATATGTTTATATTCAATTCAGATGCTCACCAGATAAATAATTAATTATTTAGACGCACATAATTATAATAAATCAAATAAAACAGCTACTGCCACTGGAGAGAGCGAGGAGTAGAAATGTGACTGTTAAAGAATGTTCACTCAAAACAGTATTAAAATTAGTTTTTAACATTTACATTATGGTAAAAATATTTTAACAAGAAAAATACAAATTACTTAAATGGCTTAGAACCTAGATTCTATAGATCTACAATTATTAGTTAGATGAACATACATACAGATTATATATATATATAGACCTCTCTCTCTCTCTCTCTATATATATATATATATATAATTTTCTCTCTCTTATATATATATATACTCTCTCTCTCTCTCTCTCTATATATATATATATATATATATATATATGACCTTTTCTCTCTATATATATATATATATATATATATAAATTATAATATATAAAATCTATATAATTATTATATTCATACTAATTTTCAATTAAATCAATATTCTATATGCGTTGGCTTTAATTACATTTAAAATGATGTATTGTATTATGAATGTTGAAATAAACAATTTGAATTAACTGATTATATGATACTCATAGTCATAGTGAGATTCAGATTGATACTAGATCTATCACTGATCTACTTGTCAAACTCATAGCTAGATCTAATAGTATTATCAATTATGCAACCCACCTAAGTTGATATTGAAATGTTTATTGATCCGTTCCCGAAACTTGTCAACATTTGTCCGTTTGCTTGGATTTGGCCTCCACATACACTGTGGAGCTGTGTTCACTGCAGGATCCATGTCTTAATGGTATCATCCCTAAATGACAAAACACAATAATGACACATGCTACTAGTCTATAACCGGGTACTATAACCCCTATCCTAATTTCTAACCCTTCACCTCTGGCGAATTACCAGTTAAGGCTACATCACAAGAGAATATAGTTTCTGGATGTTTTCGCTGGAGTCCCATTTCTGTGGACGTAAAACGTGTGCAATGTCACACTAACCGTTACTATTATGCAAATATTTTAACTTAATAATAAATGTAATTTTAACTGACCAACATAATTTAACAAGAGCTTGTTCACCAATCACCTCATAGCGGATGAATACAATATCTTTACATGTTGATTGGTTAGGAAGTCTCATTTAAAAAGTGGTCAGACTAACTCACCTATTTACTATGGACGCTTTATTTGTTGTCAGTTGCTTTATACATAAATAGATTTAATAATTATGCCGTGTATAGAGTTCAATGTCAGTCTTTTATTCGTTAATCAATGTTGTACACGTCGTTCTGTATTTATTGCTTGTGTGTGTCTTGTGCTTAAATCTAATCATAACGCACCTCAAATATGATTCTAGACTATCATATTTTAGATGCGTTATGATTATCATTGATCTTTTATAGAAGTTGATATATCCATTTGACTAGATATTACAATTATGAAAATAGAATAATGTTTTAACAGGTTTAAAAGACTCATGTTGGGGGCTACTTCGCCCACACGCGATAATTATTATATCGAAACCAATTACAATAGGCCTTGACCATACACACCGACACGCTATCTCATAGCCAATCATTCATAGCTAATTACAAATATGTGATCTTTCTAGAGACTCGACATTCCAACATTCACTTTTATCCGACATATTATCATGCGACAAAGCTTGTCGGAATAACGGAATCTCTCTGTACTAATAAAAATATAAACAGCACTAAAACCTAATGCATAAATAAACTTGCCTCCTAATTAATATTACTAAGACAGTTCAGTAGACGTTACTCGTTAATCTGGACTTTCGTTATTCGATGGTTCACTGTATTTGCACTGAATAGTTGCCCGGGGGCCCCACGAGCATATGGGCCCCATGCTAATCTATGTATGTCGTGATTTGCTGTGAGTGGTTGTGTAGGTAGGTTGTGTTGTTAAGACGACCCTGATAGCGAACCTTCCAAGTCTTCCGATAAAGCGGCGCTTTTCCTGTTATTTCTGAAAACCTTCCGCTTTCCCGCGTTATTTTGAAAATCTTCCGATTTGTACGGACTAGGCCTGTGATTGCAGCGTCACCCGATGTAAAAAAATTAAAAAGTAGTTGAAACAAAGACTATTTATAACAAGACGAGTTACTTCGCGTTTTAACATGGGGCGCCATTTTGAATTCATGGAGCGCCAGGGCCCTAGCGACCGGAGGTAGATTGTCACAGACAGCTCCCTTCGTTAACATGGCGCCTAATGGCACTGGTGCATTCTGCACCACTTTCGGCTGTAATAACAGGAAAAGTATGCACAAATAAAGACATTCCCGAAAGGAAATGAAAGCTAGTGTAAAAGTTTGAAATGATCTGTGTTTTTTTTAAATAAAGGATACTTAAAAAAATAAGCATACCATTTGAATTAGGCACGCCCCTACTTGACATGACCCAAACAAGATCTATTTAGATCTATATTTGTTTCAGACAAAATCTGATTAAATTTTATTGAACACTATCAAACCTATTAATCACAAAATAGGTATGTAAGATATACATAGGCTTACAGTTACATGTACTGGAGCCATTAAAGATGTCATGGGCGTGAGGTATATTTTACTTTGTTATTGTTAATAATATAATTGGACTTTTGATAATTTTCCCCTAATTACAGAAATTATAAGTAGCTGCATGAGTATTTACATGATCACCTGCATCCATATTTATTTTTAAACGTAAGCAATTGGTACTTATTGATATATATGGACTTCTATTTATAATTTAAATGTTATGAAATTAATTATTAAATACCTCAACTAGTAGAAACATTGTAATTGTTGTCGTTCAGATATATGATGAGGAAAGATTTTAATTACTTGAATACTAATTGTAGAATATGTATGATATGCACTTCACTGAAACGGAATTCATGAACCAGACAAGAGATAAACTTATTTAGAATGCTATTCTAACTATTTTTGATGTACCAAATCCACTGCATGCATCCACTGAAATCAAAGAGGAAGGTATTAACAGATAGGAGACCTATACAGGAGACCGGGCCAGCTGTGATGGTAATTAATATTTATAAATATTAATGGTAAAAATTGGTATTATAAAATTAATTAAATAAGAAACAAGGCATCAAACCCATGAAATTTTGTCACCTCATTTCATATCTTAATACAAAAAAGGATTACCAACACCTGAATTAGTACTTGAATGTTCAGCTCATGTGCTTTAATTGGTATACTTCTCGATATTCATAACTTAAATGCATATCAAATCAAATTCTTTAACCAACTTGGAAAAAAAAGGAAAACATGTGTTTACACATTGTGTATGCACTTGGTTCAAGTCATTTTTTTACAAGGTATTGTTCTGTTTCAGTCCTTGAAGTTCTATGATGATGAGATACCATGTAAACAGGCCAATCTCTTGGTTACAGATTTACTGGTGTTATCTGTTACAGTAGTCAATGCATGTGTCTATTACATCTCTGGATATTATATTCTGTCTAACTTTAAACAGTTCCCTGATCTGGACTAAATGTCATATTTTTGTAGTAGTGGTTGTTTAGAGCTGGAAGCAATTTGGGTTATTTTATCCATTTGATAACAAATGACTGATTGTAAGTATAGATGAACCCGTGGCACAAGAGATTTGATGCTGCTTATTGTATGAAAGCACTAATTTCTCTATCTCTAACAAGTTAACGCAAACATAAACATTGTTAATATTCTATGTATATTCGTTGTTTTCAGCTGGGCAGGCCTATATTGCATGGTCTATATATTTGAGGTGTAGACTTTAAATGAACTTATGATTTTTTTTTAGTTAATATATGATAAACGGACACGATGAATATATGCCATATGGTGGGAATGTTGTACTGAATTGTATTATGTTTGCGTTATAATAGCTGTATATATTATTATATGTATATATCCAAATAAATATTTATGGACTATGATAAACTGACATGATGAAAGTATGTTTGTATGCATTTACCTCATAATATACCTAATTGTTTTCATTAAAAAAACTTCCACACACAAAGCTGTGAAATAACCTAAACCACGTTCAATTATTTTCTGATCAGCTGTCAAGTGATCGCAAATTGTAGGCTATGTGACTGGGCTGTGAAATCACTTAATTCTTTTTTTTCAGTTTCGGAGCTTCGTTTTTTTCTCTTCTTCTATATCATGTGTGCACAATTAAAGTGTTAATTAATAAAATAGTATGTGATCATGTAACATAGAGTACTAGTATTGGCAATTCATTTCAACCATGCGCACACATGTACACGATAACACGTGGACAACTAGAGAGCTTTTGTTTATCTGAGAAATACCTCCGGTCGCTGGAGGCGCCACTGGTTCAAAATTCAACATGGCGCGGCAAGATTGATTGGTTTGGTTGTTCGAGGAGAATCCCCAGGCTGTCGCTTAATCGGCACAGTCTCTATGTTGGAGTGGTTGAGAAACTCCTCCCCCACCACTCACAGGGGAGCAGTACGGAAAGATGGAGCCGAAATACCCTGAGGGTGCTCACTGCCAGAGTGTTTTACGTCCACAGGGGTTTTTTAACGTCCCCATTTATTTTAAATAATTCAGTGGAGACGGCAGCACCATTTAACGTGGTCAGCCACCCACGATGTAGTGAGCCGAGAAATTAATCCCTGGAAAAGTTTCGACCTTTTACGGGGTTCGAACCTGCGACCGTTGGCACCAAGTGCCGAGTGCTTTAACCGCTAGGCCACCGGAGCTCACTGGCGCGGAAAGAGTAACGCCTCTCTATATTTAAGCTCTCTGGTTGAAACAGATATTAGAGAGGAGCTGGGCGCCCTTTCATGTAGAACCAAATGCGCACAGATCTCGCTCAATCTCTGATGTTTCGTTGTTTAGAACCATTAATCCATTGACCCATATATATTCTCTCAGGTCAATGTTGATTACTATATATTTATATATAATTATATATATTCAAGGGGCCTACAGTGTAGTCTTTTGGAATAAAAACATTAGGCTTAATATCATACGGTTTATTTTTAATAATTCGTGATGTCCGCAGCCTATCGAATCAATAAACACTAACCTCTCATGACTTCCGGTCATCTATCAAACTAAAGTTGATTCCAAATATTTTACACGTGATATTAGAATTTTGACCATCAACATGTCAACCAATATACCGGTGCCGGTGGTGTATGTACTTTATACTTAAGTCGATTGGTGGTTATGTTCATAATGTAAGTAAAAGTTTGTTATTTCTTTGAAAAATAGCCGATTAAAAGATACCAATGCCCATGACTGTCAGTGTCACTACTCGGTCTAATAATAATATGACTCTTCTATGTTTCATTGTTTGTATCAGACTCTAGTCTATCTGTATGTATTGTATGTGTATGTTAGTATGTGTGTTTGTTAAACAAGCACACATGGCCCATGTCATGTCACGTGCCATTGTGAAATATTTGCCATATAATAATAATTTAACCTTACTCCTTAGAGTCTATGATTTTCAGATTATAGGTTAGATAATCTGATAAGAGAACACTCGGAGACAAATTGCTGCCAACACAGCCTACCAAGAAAGTAAAATAGAAGGATTTTTTGGGAAGTTCAAGACAGTCCCAGTACTAGTACTCCCTCCGTGCACACACACCCCGCTATGCCATAATCATGGCTAATGCCTAGCTAATATGGATATGTTGTGTTACACATTTTATTATATTTAGTTTATTTCAAAAGTACAAATAGGAAATATCTAACAATAATTATAGCAACATAATTATATACATTTGCACCTTTATGGTGACCTTGTGAGGCAAAGCCTGTAACTCCATTATCTCACTGTTTTCCGTTATATACACTGTGGGGGCCAAATAACCACATACACATAAATTTATACATGTTTGATACATATATTACATAATAACATATTTAAATATGGCCAATATTATACAATGTTATTGTTAAGCATGACTAATAGTTATTTATTAAGTATTTCTTAGCTTTAATTCTGAATACCCTTTCAATGATAAAGTTGTATGCCTTAACACTCAGCTGATGGTCATACATATATCGCAATTTCAAGATGCCTCTACACTTGAAAGTGGAGAGGAGTGTGCATTGTAAAAGGCTTTGCTCATACAATGCAGAGCTTTTCTTTACAAAACTTCAAGCTTGCGTAAATGCTTTGAATAAATATTTCCCCAAAGAATAGTTCCATAGCTTAGATATGGCTGTACAAGACTATTACATTTTCAATTTGTATGTTCCATTCAAATTTGTCAACTAAAAACCGAGCTAAGAAGATGTGGTATTGCAATTTCTGGTCGAAAACGGAAACTTATAGATAGGTGAGGATGGCACCCTCCTCCGGTGTTCTGTAATTGTAAAATAGGTACTTATTTTTTAGTAACGAGTATAAAAATATCTCCCTGCCACAAAATGAGTACTTTTGGCTTTTCATTAGCATTCATTGCAATTTAGCACCCTGTTTAGTGATGCCATGCTGAGATTGTCAAAACGTAAATAAATATGTTTTTGCTTTCATCTCGTGAACACGTAAACAATCATGCCATTATATGAAATGAAAGGACTGGTATCTGTCCTCACATAAAAGTGATCTGTAGTTGTTTGTTAATCACTGTTTCCATGCGGAATAAGCTTTTTTTAATGAGAACATCATGAAAAATTAGACCGTTGCCAATGATGCCGTGCTGAGATTGAGTTTTGTTTCCATGTAAAATTAGCCATCAATCAAACACTGATTTGATGAATAAATATTGGACTGATTGGGACCACTACTTGAAAAAGGTAAAAATAACATGATACAGTTAATTTTTACAATTGGTAACAAATTTAAATTAAATATTGTATAATGATAATAAAATACAACACTAAAAGGATATACACCTATATGCAATTACAGTACACTGGATCTATAAAAAGGCTCGGCATTTCACTTTTCAGTAATTTTTATATGCTTCATTGTAACTTCTCAGAATAGATACTGCTAGCCTGGCCATCTGTTCAAAAACAATATGATACCTTGGATTGTGTTTTTTTTTTCAATAACCAAAGCTACTGCCCTATGTCAAGGATCTGATCCAGCTTGTTGGAAGCAATACTAATCCAAGATAGATGCATGTTTACTATCATGCTTCTTTAATTCTGGTATGTCTTCTTTTCCAGGTTCCAGCAGACATGCCCAGAAAAATTCACTGAATGTCCAAATCTACTGTAGATGTTGCAGCCCACACAGACAACTGATGGAAGAAATCATCCAGTGCCAGCTCTGCACTGAGTGGTATCATGAGGATCGTGCAGGGGTATTAGTCAACCATTACAAAGATTTTGTCTGTAGTATATGTTTTGCATAGTTTGAGTAACCGTATGTTACCAACATATTAAATGTATACCTACAAAGTCAATGTGAGATGAAATATAACATGTATAGGCTAGTTCAGTTCCCAATGAGGTAACTATGGGAATATTACAAAGGCATGGCAAAATAAGAGGGACCACAGTAAATCCTGTGAATATGTTACTTCTGTCATATTCATCTTTTAATTAAGCTTGGTGCAATGATGTTGTTTTATCTATTCATAAATTTCATTAACTGAGTACATAAGTACTTGTTTACATAATAGTTGTGTCCATAATAGTTTCACATTGTAAGTATTCATGATTTTCTGTCACCATAAATTTGATGTCATACAGGCATCAGTTTCTTATAAGGTCAGGGATAAAGCTCTCCCTTTAATTTTTGTTTTCCACTTCCCTCCCCTCTTTCAAATCACACACTTAACTTATCCACCTGTGCCCAAAATGCACAGTAGCTTTATCCCTGCTTAGTGGTAAATAGTCAACATGTATGGGTTTATGATCATATGCTGTCCATCTCGTATAATAATAATAATACTTAGTGACATTTATAGTGCCTTATTCTAGATAGCTGTTCAGATGTCATACAGTATTATTATCCCTGATTCTGACCTGTTCTAACACACATCTCAACTCCAAAGGGAGCATACATGCCTATGTGATATGGGTTGTAAAAGACCTTGTGTTCTCACATATGTGCAAGTATGGGTTTCTTCCTTAACTAACTCTACTTAACCAAAAATAAGGAGAAAAGGATGTAAAACCCAATTCAAAATTTAGCTAAGACAATATTATTATTAAAATGTTCTTTGTGTTATGTATTGGTGCACAATTACACTTATGAATTGAATATAATCAGGAGCGTAGATAAAACTAAACCACGTGAGTTAGACAGGAAGTTACACTGCTTTTATTAAAACTCTACCAGACCACCAATAAGCATAAGACAACCGTTAACACTACTTAATGAGAGGGCAGCACCTGACGGTGTGCTTATCAAATCATAAAGGATTCATATATGTTATACCACAACATTACATCAATGTTAGCAGTTTGTATCAGCGTAATATCTGGTGCGTGAAAAATCCAGTAAAATTTTTTATGGGACAGCTGCTGCATCAATTTGGAGAGTGTGAAGGGGCATACATGATGAAGTACAGTAACTGTTTAATGTAATCATTGCCAAAGATACATGTTATTTTGGATAACAAATATTACATACAGGTACGCACTGAGTACCATATGAATGTGTCTCTAATGTACATAAATGAAGTTTATTGTTGTCCATGTATTGAGATAAATATGTAGTGGTGCTAGTCAGCCATTATAAAGCTAAATATTCAACCTGTAGTACATGTTTTGTGTAATTTGTCCAAAACATTCATTATGTTTATCAAGTGTATAGTGTCTTTGTTTAAAAATTGTATATATGTGTTTACATTTAATTTTTGTGAATTTCATTTAAAAGAATGTACATACATTATATTTATTGATCTCCACATGTTGAGATAAATGTACACCAGTGCCATATCTAGTGAGACATTATAAAGCTAAAGATTCCATCTGTAGTACATGTTTTGTGTAATTTTATGTGTAATTTGTCCATAACATTCATTATGTTTATCAAGTATATAGTGTGTTTTGTTTAAAAATTGTATATGTGTACATTTTTGTAAGTTTCATTTAAAAGAATGTACATACATGATGTCCATGTGTTGAAATAAATTGTTTATTCTTTTTTAGATGATTGTCCTTGGATTATCAAACATTAATTATAGCGACCAGTAACATATATTGCATCAGTAATATCTGATTATGGCATAGTCTTTCAGAAGAGAGGAAAACATCTCTACATTCAAACATAATGAAACTGGTCTCCTCAGTCTTATTTTGTCATAACTACATTCTGAGATGTTGAATAAAATTAGTGCTAAAGATTTATTCAATACAATTAGATCTATATACCATTTTCTAATCACATACACAGTCTATGTACACAAACTCAGCAGGGACGGTTCCGTGCTGAGTTTGTTTTGCACATGCACAGTTACAAGAATACAAATTCAGCACGGCTATAACCTGAGACTGTGATACCAGGTTGTACAATAATGATTGTGGTTTTGTGACCCCTATATTTCAACCTGGCCGGGCCGTGTAGGCTGAAATCGGCTTGATCTCAGTGCGAGATATCGAGCTGAGACTCTACTTGCTAATATTAATTAATAATATGTTATAATAAGAATAGGTAGGCCCTAGATGCATGATACCTATTTCTAAAATTAATTCTGCATGGAGCCTGGATCCGAATATAATTTACTTGTGTGCAGGTTACCATAAATGTTGGTTTCGAGTACTAGATATCCTGAGCACATGTGGGGTTTTGAATAAAAATAAATATACAAGAATGTTCAGGGTAAAGCACATATTAATCAGTATTATTTACATTTTTTGTGTGATTAAAGTCACAGCTTCATATAGGGGACAGATCACTATCACTCATGCAGTGTTCGAATCTAGGCGTGGGCATATCTGAAGGGTGTTTCATCTTTGACTTTGTTTCATTACATTTGGAGGTCGCTCAGCCCATTTACCCTACCAAGTGCACAAAAGTGGCTGTAAAACGCCAATTATTATCATCACAGCTTTGTGTGCCTGTATGTCTGACTAATTTATTTTCTGAACATAATAAATCGGTTGGTATATTTACAAAAATATCACTTTTTTAATAGGCTCAGTTTATACGAGAACAATGATGCTGCTGGGACATCTAATGAAGAAGAGAAAACGATGTCTACACCAGCAATGTCTGCATACAAGGATCTGCACTCTGGAATGCACAAACGTTCCACCGGTGTCCAAAAATCGGACTGATGAGGTAAAATCAGAGGTAAAATATACCTCATTATCTTGTTAGCAATAGTCATTATTTAATATATTATAGAATGATACAATATGAACTTAATTATTTCGATAAAATATAAACATATAATGGTATAGGCTTTAGAAGTAGGAACAAAATAATAATAGAAAATATAATTTAAAGAAAAGAAGTTATACATTCTATTAAATGTGATAAATATTATTATTCAAGATACATTTGCAACATCCATGTATCTGCTACCAGTACTCCACCGGTGTTCATCAAGGAATGCGTGTGGGCCGAGATCAAGAATGCCACATCCTATCAAGTGGATTCATCTCTTGATGGAGATGGGGTGGTACTGGAGTATCGGTATGAGTGTGGTGCCGGTATGGCACCCACTGCAAGCATGTGTATTACCTGGGCTGACAAAATTCATTACTAACATCAGCATTCTGACAGAGCTCACAAGCACAGAAGTAAACACCCCTGTGAAAAAGGTTTTACAATACAATATATTAAATAGTTTTTGCTTGTGCAAGAGTTCTTATCTTCCATTCATTTTATCTAAACTGTTTGTGTAATGTTCAATACAAGTATTACAGACGTTCCACCATGCAAGACCTCACCATGGCAGTCCCATTAAAACATGCCAGTTGAATGCTGAACGAAATTTGACAGGATATCCAGCATATGTCCAAAATTTAGTTGTTAATTTTCAGGTATTGTCAATGCAGATGTTTGTGTACCATACTAAGAAAACTACATACCTAGATAATAGATATAATTAATTTTTAAATTATATAAAAAATGAACTACATAATTATAAATTACCAAATGGAAATCATCTTCTACCTATTATGTAACATTACTAGTTTGCAAATATTTATTACAAATATATTTTGTAATAATGTGTTATATCTACACAGGATTCAGGACACATGCCAGCTCAACAACTTATTCCACCCGCCAACACTAATGCTCTCTACCTGGATAATGACCATTTCAAGATGTCTTAAGAAGAGAAATTCCTCAATGACCACATGGCAAGGATTATAAATACTTAACAATAAATATACATTATTTTATGCCAGAAACAATTAAGATTCGAGTTTCATTTTATCTCCTGCTCAAAAGAAGAGTTGACAATGTTAGTGAATGTATAGGCCAGAATTGTATCAAGAAGAAATTTTAAATATCTGTTATTTCTATTTGACTAATATCAAATAAAAGTTAAATGACAGAATTAATTAAATATATTCAAATTGTTGCTACATATAATTTAAATTTCTATTGTATTTCTTTCAGATATCGGGTATTACAAATGAACAGGCCAAGCAAATAGAGATAGAAACAAAGGGGCAATCTAGCAACAAGCAATCAATGGCATGAAATATGGACATTCCACATCACGTCCTGAAACTATGGGACAATTTGTAAAATAGGGGAAAATAGATCAATTGTGTCACTATGTGAAAATATTCTAGTACCGAAACAGATAAGAAAATATGAATCTGTGGCAATAACAAAATATGAAATGATGTATAATGTGGTAATCCAATCATGTGGTATATTTATAAGTTTAGATAAGCCATTCCTTGCAGCATCTGCTGATGGATTGGAAGGAGACAATATAGTTATTGAGGTTAAATGTCCGTGCAGCATCAGAGACCAACTCATTACCAGTGTAACAGTTCCATACCTGATGGGTACTTTGGATAGTTTGCAACTGCAGAAGTCATGATTATATTATTATCAAGTTCAAGGCCAGTTTTACTGCACAGGGTGCTCTGTAGTCCATTTAATTGTATTCATGAGTAAGGACATAAAGATTATCAAAATTCCTTTTGATCAGTTATTTGTATATGCGAAATGATTGTGAAGTTAAAGGCATTCTTTTATGTACACTTCTGAAATCAACAAACATCTTTACAAAAATTACTATGATTATTTATTCAAGTAAAATTTTCATTTTTATTCAATAATTTCTCTATTTAATTTAGTGTGCTTCACATGCATAAATATTTGCAGCTCCAGACAAGTCATGGTTATATATTATATATGCAATATATATGATTCTGATTTAATGGAAATAAATTTTATGACCAAGAAAATGCTGTGTTTGTATCTGAATAAAATTTACAAATAACTACATTTATGTCACATAAAACTAGATTACTCAGTCACTCAACGACTGTCAAATTATCCCCCAGTCACCCAAAGTTCCCCATTTCCTCCCACCTCCAGCATCTATTTTCTTTTCCTGTTATAGCCTGCCACATAATTATCTGTACACCAAATTTCAAGAGAATCGATTCATGTTTGCAGATCAAATATAAACCTGTTTTGTTTTTACACTAGCTAATATGTGAAACAACTTTGAAGTTCTTTTTGTATTGCCAAATTTCAACAAACATTTAAAAAAAGATTCTGTTCCGGAGGTTATAATTTTTTTTTATCATGTTTGTAAGTTGCAGATTTTATGCATAAGTGATAACATGCAAAGATGTTACAACTCAAGCGTATTTAGAAACAATACCACATTTAAATTTACATAACATGAAGCAAGCATTGGTGATTTCTGTGGCTAGAGCACATTCTGTGCTGTTTATTGGTTCCCTGAGAATATTTTATGTTTTCACCAGACCGATAATCCTCTCTATGTCAACCTTCTTGTCTCGTATAACAACCTGACCGGCCAAGCGGTTCTTTTTCTTAAAGAATGTTGGAATGTTTATGGTTAAGTTGAATGGGGCAAATATATTCTGGATATTGAATCCCTTGTCTGCCATTATGCTATCCCTTGGATCACAGTGCTCTCAGAAATTTGCTGATCACTTACTGATCCACCAAATGCCTGACTGCAAAATGAAACCAGCCCACCTGGTAAAGAGCCAACTAACATTTTAATCATGTTATGATTCTTGTATGATGAGGAAGAATGGATGGATGAATGTTGCTTAACGACACATCAGCACAATTTAGGCCATTCAGTGTCCTAGAAAATTGTACGATGAGAATGTTGCCCGTTGCACCAGTGATTGCTTCGGCTTCTGGATGGAATATTTGATGCCATCTACAACAACCCTGGTCTTGGGGAACTTGGCGCAAAATTCAGTTGGTGCAAAGAAAGGCACTAGATCACGGGTTGGCCACCAGCCCACTTCTTTCCATGTAATCTACATCAAGTTGATCCAGGTTAAAAATATGTTCATTGCCATGCACTGGGACACTTTGAACATCCTGCTCAGCTCAAAGCTGGTCTTGTGTTGCCATAACTTGATCATTGTTAGGAAAAACTGATCATCTATCACAATGTTTAGCATCTCATTATGCACGTAAGAGAGCTGATTGCTTGCTGGGCTTAGTGTTGCAAAAATGAACATGCAGCATTCAAATGATTCACTGTAGAAGTGAATGCCATCACAGTCATTCCTGAAATGGAATATTGAGAAAGACAGAGAATCCATCTCACACTGGATGACTTCTTCTCTTGTCTTGATGGCAACAGTCTGTGTTGAGCCATCCACGATACCTGGAAGTATATAATAATTCAGTACTTACTAATTGGAGATAGTGCACATCGCTTAGTGTTGTAAATTTCATTGACTCATATTTATACTGATTTTATCATAATAATAACTAGGTTGTCCAGTCACCCAACAACTGCATATGTATCCACAGCTGTGAAATATTCTCATCTCTCAACCCTAGATACTATTTCTATCATGCCTTAACCTATACTTGCATGAAAATCAGATTATCATGCATGTCTATCCACAGTGATTTAATACCTTTCAGTCTGTTCTGTGAGAACCTTTTAAATGGTGCCAACATCTACCCAAGCAACAGAATCAGCTTCTGTGTTTACAGATATCTTCCTTTTTCAAACCACGTCTGATGCGTTCAGCAGAGGCTGGAGATGGCAAATCGCTCCATTTGAAGATATATGGCACAGCTGTTGGCTTCAGTCTTTTCTGCATTGGGATGTTGCCTGTGGACAAATTATGAATATATGACTATGATTGTTAACTGTCTTGAATTCCGCGTCAACTCCGTAAAACAATCTGTTTACCTAAGTAGTAGTTTATCCTATTACATCCCCACTGTGACAAGATCCAACACCCCCCATTTTTCACAGATTGTCAACATCCACTTGAGTGAAACATTTTACCTGCCGTTTATACAATATTACATATGTATTTTTAATGTATAACTATATGCTAGATTAGATAGGCATTCTAGCTCTAGCTTGAATACCACTCTCTGGTGCCCGGGGAGAACAGGGCCATACATTGGCTATTCCAGCTCTAGCTCTGGTAAACTGTTGATATTTGTTTGGAAAATAACACAATCATAATGATATTAAAATTTAAATGCATCCCTATTATCTATGTATGAAGGTGGTATGACTTAATGATAATTTCAAGACTTTTTACTGTATGACTTCATTTACCATAATAGGCCTGCACTAAGACGGGACAGCGAGAAATAGCTTACCGGCATTGTGTGAAATAAACTGTTAGCAGCGCCGCCTTGCAGAAAACATGGTAGACTAATTTTAATTTTCGAATGGACTTTCATAAGAGAAGTCGTATTTAAACAGGTATTAGACAATCTAACTGTATATATTCAAGGATAAAAGTTAAATAAATGGGGAAAGGAGTAATAGTGGTATCTACAGTACAGAGAATGAGTGAGGTTGGGACTATGAAATGAATTAGAAAGTTGGATTTGCCGCTCATTTGGTGCAGTTGATAAGTGTAATAAATAGGCCTAGTCACTAGTGTAGAATTAGTTTTTGCATGATTTAATTTACTATGCAAGGTGCGTTATGATATATATGTGTCTACATGACCATTATTATTACTGATCATGTATTTCAGACACCATGTTAGGTTTCTTTCATATAATCACCATGCTAAAAATGTATTGGCCAATGAGCAAATATATTCTGGAAATAAAACAAGCAAGTGAGTTAAATCAGTGAACTTTATTATATGTAAATATTATCACATCGCATGAATGTAATATGAAATGAATATAACACACACAATGATATGTTATGCTTTATATTATTTACTGATATTATATAAGTCTAGAATATGTATTTTGAATTTAAAAGTAATAATTTTTTACAAGTGTCTATAAAGACACAAGAAATAATAATTAATGACACTGATCAATCAACAGTGCCTTAATTAAAAAAAATTACAGTTCTTTTTACCCTTGCAACTATTGAATTCTCTAATATTCACATGTAAAACATGGTGTAGATGGATACTGTAATGTATTGCAAGAATCAGATTCTAACTTTCCTTGTATCTTTGACAGCATAAGTGTTACTAATATAGAACTAGGTTTACTCATGTGGAGGATCTTTTCAATATTATTACAGAATTCTGCTTCTATCAATATACACACTTCCATTAAATCTGAACTGGGTACAACAAGACTACCAGTGGGAAGATCTTGATACTGCTTAGCAGAAATAAACAGATGGGAAGAGTTTGCTTTATTTAAAAGACCAACTAAACCTACAGTACATTTACTACACACCATTTTGTGAGAAATGCATCCCTCTATATAAATGATGATATTGTCTTCCTCTACTGTAAGCAGAGTTTGGGGGGCTAAAAATAACTGTGAGACATCTGATGGAATCAGGTCTCTTGGAAGAAGAAGGAACTGGTGGGTGTAGAGCCTCATTGTGTTGGACTGGAGCAATACATTTTAAATTAAATAGGAATGTATCGACATCCTGCTGACAATTAGACAAATCACTTGTGTAATAAATACGACCATTATCTGTTAGCAGGCAATATGGAATTATTTGGCACCAGGGTTGCCCCTGTGTCCACCCTTTCTGAAAACACTGGTAAATCCACATGTTTTTGTGTTAATTTGGGAACCATTCTGATAGATAACACTGAAAAACTACAGTAAAATGAAACAACATTGTTCTCCAACTTTGAAACCTAACTTTTTAAGATTGTTGTGTATATTATTCAAAAAAATGTGGTGGATCATAGAAGATAATGATATGATTATTGTTGTGCATAAAATGTGGCTTGCTAACAGATGCTTCTAGTTTTGACTGATTATTTGACCCTTGATCACATATTAGATCTATAGCTTTGACAATAACTTGAATAAGGCAACATGCATTATTGTCACTGTCAAATAACATGGATTATTTATTCAGTTGACCAAACTCGTGATAAACACAATCATAAGCATTTCTTCAGCATCAAAGGACTTGTGATATAATTCATTGATTGTATTTCAATATTGGTAAGAAATATTTCAGAATTTTACATAGAAATTCAATGATTATTGATTAGCAGCCTGACTGCCCTGAGCAGGCGATAATATAGGTATTACGATTATTTCGCTCGGCTACTCTTTCTCAATCACATTTGGCATGTTACCTACCTCTTTTCCCCCCTTGTAAATTTGGAAAATGACAGTCCTGGAGATTTTTCTCGACTGTTGTGGAAATGATGGGCTGCACAATAATTGCCTGTCTTCAACAGTTTAGATCTATTCATTTTCGCGCTATGAATGATACTGTCAAATTTGCTGGTAATCTACCATGTCTACCACAAGGCGGCAGCACTGCATATTTATTAAACGCCAAACAGCCAGCTGTCCCATCTTCCCCTATACGATCTTTGCTGTCACTATGCAGTCCGAAGAATAAAATGTGTCTCACACACAAATATAGGCTGTGTTTCCACGTCCACGTTTTGTGGCAATAATCCATTTCTTAAGTAGATCCTTTTGTGACCAAGGAAAGAATGACCGCCCCTTTCATTACATTGCGGCACACAACATAGAGTTTGCATGATTATTAAAGCTATTTGTGTAGAATTTCACTAACCGTCCTAAGAAAATACAACTGTTTACGTTTTGGGAATCCCAAGAACTGGGTTGCTCATAGCGCCATCTATCGAATGGTTTCGCGGGTAGGTTCCTTATTAACATAATAAAAAAAAATATATAAACAATTTTGTTCTGAGCCACTTTTCGTGACTGTATATTATCAACTCTATAAATTAAATGACAACAGAATGACATATATGGTTATATATGGAAGTCATGATATATTTGAGGGGATTACGGAGCTATAAAATGGTGAAGTTGAGGGGACCCAACAGCATAAAATTGATAACAAAAGGGTTTTATTTAGTGTTTCAAATAACTATAATCATTATAAGATATTGTATAATGTAGTTCTAAATAATTCATTAGATAAAAGGGGACGCCTCTGTGGTCTAGTGGTAGCATGTTGGACAGATCACTACCACCCGTGTTCGAATCTCGGCGTGGGCATATCTGAAGATTGTTTCAACTTTGACTTCGCTTCGTTACCTTTGTAGGTTGCTCGGTCCATTTAGCCTACCATCTGCACAAAAGTGGCCGTAAAACATAAATCATCATCATCATCATTAGATAAAACGCTTAAATTAAAAAGACTGTTTTCTCTTGTACAGAGCTCTATCGTAGATAAGCTGAGACAAAGCCAGTTACTGAATATGGAGCCTCAGTACTCTGTGTTAATTGATTGATCTTTTTGATTGATTTTCGTCTCCAACTGACATTCCTACAATATGAAGTTATGCCGACATGTAATTGCTAAAACAGTTAGGACGAGTCCTTTTTCTTCTGCAACTATTTCTGAGTTTACAGTTTGAGTCCACTAGTTGTTAGGTGGATTGATAACAATGTCTTGTTAGACGCCATGCGGGCCTACGATATTTAGATGACACATATTACCACTGACAGAACCAAGTCATGAAGTCAGAACACATTCAAGTTGCACAATTAAATCCTTTATAGCAGCAAGATTTTGTTCTAGTAAGAACTTTTTTAGCAGGTCTATGATGTGACGACGCTTTATTAAATATACGTTATTAATATGTGCTCTTCACTGTGTCTCGCAGAGAACGCATCTGTCACGTCTGTGTCTACGATATAGATAGATGGATCACGTATAAAATCAGTGCTTGACCCAACTATCTACAATATGTAGACAGGTGGGTCAATAATAAGTGACTGACCCAAAATTGTAAGTTGTGCGAACGGTTTGACCATATAGTGTCTGAGTACACACAACATGTTAACAGACGCTAAAACTGTGGGATCACTGTCTGAAATCATTGTCCCAGACAATGTTGTTATACATTCTTTGCTGATATTCGGAACGCCGACGACCAAGGTGTGACAAACGGCCGCGAGCCAGTCCTTCTCGACGGGGTGTTTCAAACTAGTCGTCAGGTAGACAAAGGAAAAACATATTTACGGAGTTTTCAAAAAGAATTTCTTTAATTTTAATTCCCCTTAATTTCCTTCCTTACATGGATTGTGGCTCGTATTGAATATGATCGGTTGAATGTGATCCATCTTTCATATTAATTATTACTTTAGTTTATAATTAATTCAAACCTAAATGCTGTTATAGTGATATAAAATATAATTAACCCATGGTGGCTTCATATAAAGATAAAGGGCGCCCCCGTGGTCTAATTGGTAGGTCGTTGGATCACAAATAACTACCACCCCAGTTCGAACCTCGGCGTGAGCATATCTGAAGAGTTTTTCATCCTTAACTTCGCTTCATTACCTTTGGAAGTCGCTCGGCATGTGTACAAAAGTGGCCGTAAAACACCAATCATCTTCGTCATCATAATCATCATCGTATAAAGATAAATTATCAAAGTAGTGATGATGATGATGATGATTGATGTTTTACGGCCACTTTTGTGCACAATGTAGGCTAAATGGGCCGAGCGACCTCCAAATGTAATGAAGCGAAGTTAAAGATGAAAAACTCTTCAGATATGCCCACCCCGAGATTCGAACACGGGTGGGTAGTAGATTTGTGGTCCAACACGCTACCACTAGACTAGGGAGGCGCCCCCTATCAAAGTAGTGATAAGCCTAGTGCATTATTATTGACTTAAACAAAACAAATGTAATTAATTTGTTAAAAAATGACAGATATTTTCTCCAATTACGTGTATATTTGAGGTACACATTATATTTTAATTATGAATCAGAGAAAATACACCAACTAATTGGATAAAGTATATTCAATTTAAGGTTCATGGTTCACTCCCTTACATCAACACATTAAATGAACTTTTCTAATTTACATCAATTCAATTTAAATTATATAAATGTGAGAATTTCACGGGAAAGAAATATTAAAATATCTTCTGCTTCCTACACTTCTAAAAATAAATAAATTGACAGTAGTGTTGCTAAATCGTACAATTGTAAAACAGGCTACACTTTCAACGGCCACAGTTTCTTGTTTCTATAATCAAATGTTGGACCACACCTTATTGGGTGTTTGATCAACTTTCAGAATCTCTGTACAGCAAAATATACACTGAGAGAAATCTCTGTGAATGGAATACTTATGTTACCGAGCATTATACACAAATAATTACGGCGTTTCCATAAAACTAAAATACTACAGAATTGAAAAAGAGAACACGAGTTAGTGATTCGTTTATTTGTTTATATTCGGCGGATATCAATGAACTCATTTTTCCTAGAGAAATGGGATAATATGACCAAAGTCATTTACTTCTGGCTGGAACACCCGCTCCAGGATATTTCGACGTCGGTTTTTCTTATAACTAGCTCTTTAGTATCTTTATAATCAAAGATTGCTAACTACATGAGGCCTTATATATGGGTGTTCCTTTTCCAGACAGATGATCAATGATAGGCGTGTACATTAAATACACACACAACGGGGTGGATGATGATGATTGATGTTTTACGGACACTTTTGTGCACAAGGTAGGCTAAATGGGCCGAGCGACTTCCAAAGGTAATGAGACGAAGTGAAAGACGAAACAACTTTCAGATATGTACACGCCGGGAGTCGAACACGAGTGGTAGTGATCTGTGGTCCAACACGCTACCGCTAGACCACGGAGGCCCCCCACACACAACGGGGTGGAGGTGTGCTTGTAAAAATAAATTACTAAACAGTCAAACGTTATTTGTGTAGGAAGCTCCTCTTCCAGTGGATGTGGTTTACGGAGGAACAGAAAAGTGAAGTCAAGATATTTCACAGATAAAGGTCTGTACATTATGATTAATTTGTTTTAAGCCGTAGTTTGGCAAATTTTAAAATTCTTTTAAAAATTACAGCAATTTTTATACTTTTTAAAACCAGATTATGTGAAAGATGTTTAGCTGAGTATTTACATTACCTAAAAACTAATATATATATATATATATATATATATATATATATATATATTGTGTGTGTGTGTGTGTGTGTGTGTGTGTGGTCCCCGCTTGTATGTGGGTATATAATATTAGTGGTCAAAATGACACTGGTATAATGATCAATAAAACAGCTGAACAGTTTATCGGCTAACTGAAACCAGTTCGGAAGATATATTAAAATAAGCCGAAAAGAATGACACTATAGACCTGGTGATGTCATTTTCTGAATGAGAAAATTTTAAAAACTTCAACCAAAGAGTCAATTAGAAATGTTTCAGTATACGCAACGTAAAAATCCTCTCGAGTTACTTAGTATTATGTAAGTTCGAATAAATGCTTGTAAATAAGTAGAATGTCTTTTGAATAAGTTTATAACAAACATAACTTTAGTTAAGTATCAATCTCCCAAACACTTATTTTAATTTATAATTTTATTATTCAATTATACTGTGTTTTATTATTGTCCTTTTTAGGTTTTATTTTGGTTTGTCCATGCGGTTGTACATTCTTGGCTGTAGTGAACCACACAAAGTATTTTTGCGTTGATTATTGTAGATTATTTATATTTAGATAATACTATTCTGAATTCGTTTATTGATAAATCAATTTCCCTTTTATTTATTTTTTAAACATTTGGGCTGTGTGAAAAGTCTACTATTACTGTTATCATCAGAGGTATTAGAAGTATAACAAAAATGTATTATATGTACTAATATATATGCGGTTGTTTTCAATTTAGCTGCATTATATATGTACTAATATATATATATAATATATATATATATATATATATATACTTTGTTTTCTATTTAGGTAGTGGTCATTTGGTTACAATTCTGTACGAATTATAAACACTACGAAAATCTGAGTCCAGACATTTATTATACGTAATACGCGCACACGCGCGCACACACACCGTCAATATATATATATATATATATATATATATATATATATACTAAAGCGCTCAACAATGGAATTACTCGCCCTGGAATCTAACTCTTACTTGTATGCTGGGTAGTGTACATATTTGACCACGTGTTTATAGGTATTAGACCGTTTGAGTTAAACACAAAGAACAGCTCACTCAGATCTGCTCATATAAATACCTAACTACAGTGAAGTCGATCAGACGTCCACGGAAAATAGCTCAGAGAATGTCGATGTATCTAATGGCAGCTTTTGAAGTTATAAAAAGGTATGATTGTTATTAATATATTTAAAGCCATGAATAGTGTTATGGATTTGTATGTTTTAAGTGGTGTGGCTATGAACTTGTTTAAAGGAATGTTTCTCGGAATAAAATTACAAAAAAGTTCTTGATATAAACGGAGTCACGATTTGAGTAGGGTTAGTTATGTTTTTATCTATGAATTGGTTCATGTTTGTTTTTGTTTCCGTAACTACATTACTGTATCCACCAATCTATTCGTTAAGAGCCTGTTGATTTATGCGTGCATTAGAGGCTTTAGAATGAGTTCATATGTACCGTAAATTATTATGACTTCACTTTTAATATTAAAGCAATTTATCTCCTTTTTTTCAGAGAGACCATGCCAATTCTTACCAAAACATCGGGATATCTTCAGAAACCTGAATCTATGGTCCTTGTCTGACAAACTTCATACAATGAATCTCGCGCACTACTACAGGGCTCTCATTTCATGGTACAGCATTTGTCCATGTGGCTTAGCCTTTATCACGCACTGTGAATAACAAATAGCAATGGATACAGTCAACATTTGCAGCCTAGGTAACGAAATTAGTTTTTGTCACATTCAAATCTCATGTCAAAGCACATACTTTCTCTCGTTTCTCGTAAACCAGAACTTCTGAAGTATGTGCATTAGAGGGTTTAGAATGGGTTCATATGTACCGTAAATGATTATGATTTCACTATTAATATTAAAGCAATGTATCTTTTTTTCTTCAGAGAGGTCCTGCCATTTCTTACCAAAATATTGGGATATCTTCAGAAACCTGAACCTATGGTCCTTGTCTGACAAACTTCATACAGATTTCTTCAATCCTTGTACAGTGAATCCAGTGCACCACTACAAGGCTTTCATTTCATGGTACAGCATTATTCCATGTGGAATAGCCTTTATCACGCACTGTGAATAACAGATAGGAATGGATACAGTCAACAACTGTTGCCTAGGTAACGTAATTAGTTTGTGCTTTGACATGATATTTGAATGTGACAAATACAGTTTCTCTTGTATCAAGTAAACCAGGCTTCTGAAGCATGTGCATTAGAAGATTTAGAATGGGTTCATATGTACCGTAAATGACTATGACGTCACTTTTAATATTAAAACAATGTATCTTCTTTTTTCAGAGAGGTTCTGCCAATTCTTACCAAAACACCGGGATATCGTCAGAAACCTGAAGTTATGGTCCTTGTCTGTCAAACTTCATACAGCTTTCTTCAATCTCTTATACAATGAATCCCGTGCACCACTACAAGGCTTTCATTTCATGGTACAGCATTTGTCCGAGTGGCTTAGCCTTTTTCACGCACTGTGAATAACAAATAGCAATGGATACAGTCTACATTTGCAGCCTAGGTAACGAAATTAGTTTTGCTTTGACATGAGATTTGAATGTGACAAATACAGTTTCTCTTGTTTCACGTAAACCAGAGCTTCTGAAGTATGTGCATTAGAGGGTTTAGAATGGGTTCATATGTACCGTGTATGATATGACGTCACTTTTAATATTAAAGGAATGTATCTTCTTTTTTTCAGAGAGGTCATGCCAATTCTTACCAAAACATTGGGATATCTTCAGAAACCTGAAGCTATGGTCCTTGTCTGACAAACTTCATGCAGCTTTCTTCAATCTATTGTACAATGAATCCCGTGCACCACTACAAGGCTTCCATTTCATGGTACAGCATTTTTCCATGTGGCATAGCATTAGGTGAAGTCTATCCATCTTTGAATGATTAACAGTACGATGCACAAATTTCGACGTGCACACTACGATGCTCATATTTGGACGAGCTCACTTCGGCGTGCAATCTTCGACGTGCATACATTAGCCCACGTGCGCATGCCACGCACATATATAAACACGCGCGCCTACACGCAACCAAAAAGTAAGGGTTGGATTTAGAGAGATTGAGAAAATGGAGTGTCATAAATCAGCTTCTTTGTCAGGACCCAGTCAAAAAAATCTGTTGGGTGGGGGGGGATTTTAGATAGGAGATCAACACTAGGATCTCCAAAGAGGGTATAAATGTAAGTTAAAATGGTACTGTTGCTGAGTTTCACATGATTTCTTTTGCTTGTTTTTTGCCAGCCATGTTTCGGGTGACCACAGATTCATATTATATGGCGGGGTGGTTGTTTGGAAGCGAGCAAACCGGTTGTAAATATAGATCTGTGCTAACTCTGGACGTGTCAAAGGCATAACTTTGGGTGTGGGTAAATTCAGAAATCTATTGAAATGATGCAACAGTGTTCCCCAAGAGATTATTTTGATTCGGTTCTAAAAAAAATTAGGTCTACCTGACCTGCTTTTTGACAGCTGAAGCTGCCTACTGATGCTTCAGTTTTTACAATCTCCCATAGTCCTTTTCTGACTTATGGGTTGTGTGTGTTGTGTGGGTGTCGGTGTGTGGGTGTCGGTGTGTGTGCCTGTGTCGGTGTGTGCGAGTCAGCGACCGAGTCACTCAACGTTTCAATGAGTCAGTGCCTGAGTAAATGATGACATTGCAGTGATATGAAACACCAATATTCGCACATTGATGCAGATCGTCAATTGCTGATGAGGAAAATACATAAGCTCACAGCTTCTAATACAGATTGTATTGAAATATCGACACTGGCTTACAATATTGCCATAGTTGCGCTCTTTCTGAAGGGCAGCACGGTCTTAACTTTTTCTGTGTTGAATACAATAGGAACTATTATTTATCCAACGCAAACGAAGCTGTAGAGCAGCCAGTAAAAGAGATTAACCTAGAATACAGATGGGACATATATATGGATGATGTAAAAAGGTATGATTGTTGTTAAATATTTTGAGTTCATGTTTTACATACATGTATATATTAAGTACATATAGTATATTAATCTTATATATATATATATATATATATATATATATATATATATATATATATTTAATGAAGCTGATATGTCCCATATGTCACCCACTTATATATTTGTAATCGGGTGTTACAGACGGAACTTTGTTTTCCAGATAGAAAGCATTTCCAGGATCATAATGGAATACTAACTCCAAATCTGGATGTCGTTGTTCACAAAGTAAGGGGTGCTTCATGGGAAAAGCTAGTAATAATGACAAACGAATGATGAACTAGTCTTTGACTGGATTGACGTGATATAATCATTTACCCCACCAATAATGGATATTTTGACTTCACTTTTAATATTAAAGCAATTAATTTGTTTTCAGATAGGTCCTGCCAATTCTTACGAAAACATCGGGATATCTTCAGCTATGGTCCTTGTCTGACAAACTTCATACAGCTTTCTTCAATCCTTGTAAAGTGAATCCCGTGCACCACCACAAGGCTTTGATTTCATGGTACAGCATTTTTCCATGTGGCATAGCCTTTATCACGCACTGTGAATAACATATAGGAATGGATACAGTCAACAACTGTTGCCTAGGTAACGTAATTAGTTTGTGCTTTGACATGAGATTTGAATGTGACAAATACAGTTTCTCTTGTATCAAGTAAACCAGAGCTTCTGAAGTATGTGCATTAGAAGATTTAGAATGGGTTCATATGTACCGTAAATGACTATGACGTCACTTTTAATATTAAAGCAATGTATCTTCTTTTTTTCAGAGAGGTCCTGCCAATTCTTACCAAAACACCGGGATATCGTCAGAAACCTGAAGCTATGGTCCTTGTCTGACAAACTTCATACAGCTTTCTTCAATCTATTGTACACTGAATCGCATGCACACCACACGGCTCTCATTTCATGGTACAGCATTGTTTTCCATGTTGCACTTCACTATTAATATGAAAGCATTTTATTTTTATGTTTCAGATAGGTCCTGCCAATTCTTACCAAAAGACCTGGATATCTTCAGAAATGTGAAGCTATGGTCCTTGTCTGACAAACTTCATACAGATTTCTTCAATCCTTGTACAGTGAATCCCGTGCACCACTACAAGGCTTTCATTTCATGGTACAGCATTATTCCATGTGGCATAGCCTTTATCACGCACTGTGAATAACATATAGGAATGGATACAGTCAACAATTGTTGCCTAGGTAACGTAATTAGTTTGTGCTTTGACATGAGATTTGAATGTGACAAATACAGTTTCTCTTGTATCAAGTAAACCAGAGCTTCTGAAGTATGTGCATTAGAAGATTTAGAATGGGTTCATATGTACCGTAAATGACTATGACGTCACTTTTAATATTAAAGCAATGTATCTTCTTTTTTTCAGAGAGGTCCTGCCAATTCTTACCAAAACACCGGGATATCGTCAGAAACCTGAAGCTATGGTCCTTGTCTGTCAAACTTCATACAGCTTTCTTCAATCTATTGTACACTGAATCGCATGCACACCACACGGCTCTCATTTCATGGTACAGCATTTGTTTCCATGTTGCACTTCACTATTAATATGAAAGCATTTTATTTTTATGTTTCAGATAGGTCCTGCCAATTCTTACCAAAAGACCTGGATATCTTCAGAAATGTGAAGCTATGGTCCTTGTCTGACAAACTTCATACAGATTTCTTCAATCCTTGTACAGTGAATCCCGTGCACCACTACAAGGCTTTGATTTCATGGTACAGCATTTTTCCATGTGGCATAGCCTTTATCACGCACTGTGAATAACATATAGGAATGGATACAGTCAACAACTGTTGCCTAGGTAACGTAATTAGTTTGTGCTTTGACATGAGATTTGAATGTGACAAATACAGTTTCTCTTGTATCAAGAAAACCAGAGCTTCTGAAGTATGTGCATTAGAAGATTTAGAATGGGTTCATATGTACCGTAAATGACTATGACGTCACTTTTAATATTAAAGCAATGTATCTTCTGTTTTTCAGAGAGGTCCTGCCAATTCTTACCAAAACACCGGGATATCGTCAGAAACCTGAAGCTATGGTCCTTGTCTGACAAACTTCATACAGCTTTCTTCAATCTATTGTACACTGAATCGCATGCACACCACACGGCTCTCATTTCATGGTACAGCATTGTTTTCCATGTGGCACTTCACTATTAATATGAAAGCATTTTATTTTTATGTTTCAGATAGGTCCTGCCAATTCTTACCAAAAGACCTGGATATCTTCAGAAATGTGAAGCTATGGTCCTTGTCTGACAAACTTCATACAGATTTCTTCAATCCTTGTACAGTGAATCCCGTGCACCACTACAAGGCTTTGATTTCATGGTACAGCATTATTCCATGTGGAATAGCCTTTATCACGCACTGTGAATAACATATAGGAATGGATACAGTCAACAATTGTTGCCTAGGTAACGTAATTAGTTTGTGCTTTGACATGAGATTTGAATGTGACAAATACAGTTTCTCTTGTATCCAGTAAACCAGAGCTTCTGAAGTATGTGCATTAGAAGATTTAGAATGGGTTCATATGTACCGTAAATGACGATGACGTCACTTTTAATATTAAAGCAATGTATCTTCTGTTTTTCAGAGAGGTCCTGCCAATTCTTACCAAAACACCGGGATATCGTCAGAAACCTGAAGCTATGGTCCTTGTCTGTCAAACTTCATACAGCTTTCTTCAATCTATTGTACACTGACTCGCATGCACACCACACGGCTCTCATTTCATAGTACAGCATTTGTTTCCATGTGACACTTCACTATTAATATGAACGCATTTTATTTTTATGTTTCAGATAGGTCCTGCCAATTCTTACCAAAAGACCTGGATATCTTCAGAAATGTGAAGCTATGGTCCTTGTCTGACAAACTTCATACAGCTTTCTTCAATCTCTTGTACAATGAATCCCGTGCACCACTACAAGGCTTTGATTTCATGGTACAGCATCATTCCATGTGGCATAGCCTTTATCACGCACTGTGAATAACATATAGGAATGGATACAGTCAACAACTGTTGCCTAGGTAACGTAATTAGTTTGTGCTTTGACATGAGATTTGAATGTGACAAATACAGTTTCTCTTGTATCAAGTAAACCAGAGCTTCTGAAGTATGTGCATTAGAAGATTTAGAATGGGTTCATATGTACCGTAAATGACTATGACGTCACTTTTAATATTAAAGCAATGTATCTTCTGTTTTTCAGAGAGGTCCTGCCAATTCTTACCAAAACACCGGGATATCGTCAGAAACCTGAAGCTATGGTCCTTGTCTGTCAAACTTCATACAGCTTTCTTCAATCTATTGTACACTGAATCGCATGCACACCACACGGCTCTCATTTCATGGTACAGCATTTTTTCCATGTGACACTTCACACTTAAAAACAATAGCAATGATACAGTCAACAATTTGAGCCTAGGTAACGTAATTAGTTTGTGCTTTGACATGAGATTTGAATGTGACAAATACAGTTTCTCTTGTTTCACGTAAACCAGAGCTTCTGAAGTATGTGCATTAGAGGGTTTAGAATGGGTTCATATGTACCGTAAATGACTATGACGTCACTTTTAATATTAAAGGAATGTATCTTTTTTTTTTCAGAGAGGTCATGCCAATTCTTACCAAAACATTGGGATATCTTCAGAAACCTGAAGCTATGGTCCTTGTCTGACAAACTTCATACAGCTTTCTTCAATCTCTTGTACAATGAATCCCGTGCACCACTACAAGGCTTTCATTTCATGGTACAGCATTTTTCCATGTGGCATAGCATTAGGTGAAGTCTGTCCATCTTTGAGTGATTAACAGTACGATGCACAAATTTCGACGTGCACACTACGATGCTCATATTTGGACGAGCTCACTTCGGCGTGCAATCTTCGACGTGCACACATTAATCCCACGCGCGCATGCCACGCACATATATAAACACGCGCGCCTACACGCAACCAAAAAGTTAGGGTTGGATTTAGAGAGATTGAGAAAATGGAGTGTCATAAATCAGCTTCTTTGTCAGGACCCAGTCAAAAAAACTGTTGGGTGGGGGGAAGTTTTAGATAGGAGATCAACACTAGGATCTCCAAAGAGGGTATAAATGTAAGTTAAAATGGTACTGTTGCTGAGTTTCACATGATTTCTTTTGCTTGTTTTTTGCCAGCCATGTTTCGGGTGACCACAGATTCATATTATATGGCGGGGTGGTTGTTTGGAAGCGAGCAAACCGGTTGTAAATATAGATCTGTGCTAACTCTGGACGTGTCAAAGGCATAACTTTGGGTGTGGGTAAATTCAGAAATCTATTGAAATGATGCAACAGTGTTCCCCAAGAGATTATTTTGACTCGGTTCTAAAAAATTAGGTCTACCTGACCTGCTTTTTGACAGCTGAAGCTGCCTACTGATGCTTCAGTTTTTACAATCTCCCATAGTCCTTTTCTGACTTATGGGTTGTGTGTGTTGTGTGGGTGTCGGTGTGTGGGTGTCGGTGTGTGTGCCTGTGTCGGTGTGTGCGAGTCAGCGACCGAGTCACTCAACGTTTCAATGAGTCAGTGCCTGAGTAAATGATGACATTGCAGTGATATGAAACACCAATATTCGCACATTGATGCAGATCGTCAATTGCTGATGAGGCAAATACATAAGCTCACAGCTTCTAATACAGATTGTATTGAAATATCGACACTGGCTTACAATATTGCCATAGTTGCGCTCTTTCTGAAGGGCAGCACGGTCTTAACTTTTCTGTGTTGGTAAATAAACTA